>BPVZ01000113.1:367997-378582 GCA_020521535.1 Rubroshorea leprosula
AATAAACATAGGGAAGTGCCATTTCTTACCTATATTTTGATTAATGATTTTTAGTTATAGCTTGAGGTCCGGAAATTCTCTGTATCTCTCTCTATGCGAGTTTACAAATTTTTTTGCTTGTTTTCTTCAGTAGTTTCCTTAATTACTTGTTGCTGAGCCTGCCTTATTCTGTGGAGTATTGCAGAGAGCTTACTTGAAAGGTGCGGTCACCACCCTCTAACTGTTGCTGTTATGGGAAAGGCTCTCAGGAAAGAAATAAGAGCTGAGAAATGGTAGAAGGTAAGGCTATGATTAACCTATCAACTTTTGCCGCATGAGCATCTGGTCCTGTTGCATATGTGAATGAAAAAGAAGCTGAGAACACAATAACCATTTTTAGGACATTTGAGTTCAGTCTAGAAGCAATGCCTGTTGACTCTAGAAGGCTCTTCATCGCTCTTTCTGCTCTTTCATGGTCAGAACCTGTACCAGAAGCTTGTCTAGAAGCCATATGGTCAGTTCTTGGGCAGGAGAGCTTGTTCTCTCTTGTTATCTGCAAACTTGTTGAAGGGTCCTTAATAATGAAAAATGAAATGGGTCCCCTGTACCAAGTACATGACATGTTATCCTTATATCTTGATAGCAAGACAACTGAATCAGTCCAGATGCTACTAAACCGTTCTGCACCTGAAGAAACCGCATTTGTTTGCCCCTGGGTTCTTATTTTCGGAAAAGAGAAAATTAAAAAACTTGTTGAGCCAAAGATAGTGGTTTTCCTTGGGGTTTTAAAAGAGAGGCAGGCAGTTATCACCTTAGAATCTATTTTTTGGGCTCTAATGCTAGCATATTGGGACCCAGGATTACAGATATTATTTCAACTGATTCAGAAAATATTATTGCAGGCAGAAGTCATCACAAATATATTTAGCAAGACTGATTACTGCTATTATTTTGCATCCCTTGAAACTTCTGGTGCAGTTGACAAGTTGACCGTTATACTGGAAAGCTGTGAGAATCCTTGTACCAAAATTAACATTTTGACTGTCCTTGCAAAGCTTGCAGAATTTGGAGGCAGGCAGATCACTGATAAGGTGCTTCAGAGCATCCCCTTTAAGCAATTATCTAACTTGCTCTCTCCAGATGCAGTGGAATGGCACGACAACATGTTTACAATATTGATGTCACTGACCAAAGGTGGAAAGTCGAAAGCTGTTGAGAGAATGTGTGATTTTGATATTGATAAGAATTTCATCAAACTTCTCGAGGATGGATCTGAGGTATTGCAGCGCCATGCTATTGTCACTTTGAAGGCATTTTATGAGCTGGCCCCAAACAGTTCCCTAAAGCCTTCCAATCTAAGTCTTTTGCCATGGCAAGTGAGGCTACCTTTGGAAACGTATGTTTTGTCAGAGCAGAAAATTCCTTCTTTACCAAAGCCACAAACTTTTGAAGACCTCATTCACAAGGTGGTGTGGTGGTGAACGGTGACAAGAAGCAGGTAATGAAGGCAATGCAGGATCTCATACCTATTGTTGCAAAAGCTGGAGACCCAAGTTTGCGAGAATTGATCATAGAAAGTCCCCTTATTAAAAGGCTTTCAGAACTTCTTCAATCAGGACATTCGGAACAAAATTCAATGAGATCAGAATCTGCTTTTCTATTAATGAAGCTAGCTTGTTCCGGAGGAGAACCTTTCATTAAGAAGTTTCCAGGGTACAATATCATTTCAGAGCTGGTGAAAATGATGTACTGCCAGGTAACTGAGTTGCAGGATTCAGCCTATACGGCCCTACACCATATGATCTTTTGCAATGGTGGAGGCCTTGTTCTGAACAAGATCTTCACGATAGGTCATACGGAAAGAATAGCTCAATCACTTGAGAGCAAATCAGCTAAAACTTGGAAAGTAAACCCGCTTTTCATTTTGGATATTGTTGAGCAAGGCAACAAAGCCTGCATCGAGACCAGATTCTATCTTCACTGGTGGTGGAGAAGCTCGCGAAGTCAGAGAAAGATTGCGGGGGCTCAGGTCAGACCGTGCTTAAGTATCTCGAGGGGATAGACAAGTGTAAGAATCTATCAATGGCAGAGCGAAAGGTGTTGAAACAACAGGTGATTAGGAAGGTGAGGAGCTCCTTGAAAGTTCATAAATTTGAGGCTCGGATTTTAGCAGCTTTGGATGCTTGTCTTTGTAAGGGCTCAAGAGGAGCCAGTAGCAGTACTAGACATAGAAAGTAATCAAGTAATTTGAAAAGAGAACTCTGGCTGGCTCTTTCAGGCCTTCTTGTTGTAACATTACAAGTTTGTATTCAAAGGAATGCAATTCAGATATCATTAAGACATACTATAAAAAAGATTATCTAGAAGGAAAGTAAAAAGGCAGTTGTACTCATTTCCATTGTTTCATTCAAGTTATATCTCCTAAAATTCACATTAAGCATAAGAACGAGTGTTTACTACTGAGCTATTGCGATGACTGCACTATGCACATGACAAGAAAATGTGATTATACTCAAGGTAGAGGCGCTAAAGAAAGATATATTTCAGATCAGCTTGTTAACTCCTCCATTAAGCCCTGTTTGATAAAAGTGAAATAAGGATAACTTAGGATTCAGAATTCAGAGAACCTTATCTTATAAGGCTAGCAAAGGTCAATAAAACATATGTAACTCACCCGTGCAATGTATTGCTCAGCATCTGTTCGTTTCAGAAAGTGCATTGAGTGGCGTGCAAAATTGGCTGATTTGTCACTGAGAATTATTCCACCACCCACATCTTCAAGAACTCTCACCTTTATGTAGGGATCTTTTGGAGGCACCATGTCCTGGCAAATATGAGAACATTAGCAATCGCAATATAGGTTCAGATGCACAAGGGGTATGAGAAGTTGAGAACGTAACTAAAATCTAAACATTTACACCCAGTGGCATGTTGAACTAATTTATTTTAAGATTATGCGTGTACATCCAACAAGTCAATTTAGTTAGATACATACACAAACACAACATTTCTTCACAGATTATGCTTCTTCAAGTGAAATGCTTTCTTACCTTCAAAACAGAAATAAATGCCTACATTTTCATACGTGATAGAAAGGAGGATCCCATCATCAGATGATACCATTTTCTTTTTTGTTTTTTGTTTTTTTTGGGGGGGGGGGGGGTGGTTGTGGGGTGAAGTTCATGCCTATTTACCAGCCCTTTTTATACAAACGTTTATTTCATATGAGAGAAAGAGAAGTTACCACATTCACATCAAGGCCCATCTGAGACATGTATGATTTCAAAGTTTTAGCATGATCTTTGAAGTACTCTTCCTCAGAGTCACTAAGCTTCTCTTGAATTTCTTCTGGAAGTTCATGAAGCAACCCCACCTTCCATGCCAAAACTCGTATGATTTCAGCTCGATTATACCTGCATGGTTAAGAAAAGTCAACCATCATAACTAGTGATGTGAAGAAACCTGACCTCAAACTTACAAACCAGCAAGCAGTTTCTCAAGAAACTGTCAACATAAGAAATACGTACATATAAGCCATTAGGCAACGTTTGTTTCGAGTTAGAGAGAGATGATGGATAAGCGCTCCATAGTGGTCAGCATTTCTAGCAGTTTGGACGTCCAGTCCCTCTTCCTGCATTTTCCTATTGCAATATGAGCAATGTTAATGATACTGCAGAGATGGAAATCCAAAAAAAAAACACACACAAACAAACAAACAAACCAACCAGAGAGAGAGAGAGATAGGAAAAATAACTTGAGAGGGAGAGGGAGGAGAGCAATATTATGAATTTGTCAAAGAATGGAGATTTCAACAGAAATTTTGTATACAAGTTCTTGAAAGATTATTTCCAAAGTCATTTTCCAAATTCTAAGTTATGTCCTGCAAAGGTATTCAAGTCCCTGCACCAGAAGAAGCAGTCTCTAAACAAAGAGTGCATATTGCCCTTAATGTAGGTATAGGGAGTTACCATAAATAACCCACACAGGACAGTTAGGATTTGAAGGAGGGATTTCAAAAAATGAAAATGTGAATGAAGGAACATTTTCAAATTCCTCTTTTTGTCAAGGAGAGAGATTATAGTTCAGTTAGAGAGGAGAATTAGGATTTGAAGGAGGGATTTCAAAAAACAACCTTTCAAGTGGAATTTAAAATGGCAAGCTTTTGTAGTACAACCAAAATAATCTTCACATGAAAGGTCATTTAGAAAAGGAATTTGAAATTCCTTTCTTCATATTTTCTTCTTTGAAACCCCTCATTTACGATCCTTCATCCAAACCCAACCTTTGAATGCCAGATGGCATCAACCAGAATGGAAAATGTCACTTTGCCTGACAAAACCATAACACCATTTAGCAGATACAAAAGGTTCCTCCCATATTTTACCAAAATAACCAGAAACAGAACATGCAACGGAGCAAGAGCTAGATAGGCAGAGAATAAAGTTAATAAATGGTCAGCCTTCCCATGTATGTCTCTGTGTTTGTGCATTTACTAGAGAGAGCAGGACAAAAATTAAAAGAAAAGAATAGGATAAGAAGAAAGCAATGTAGAATCACCTTATCAAGGACTGAAGTGCACCATGGTGTTCATTGCATTCTTCAAGTACTCTCCCAAATAGCTCCCTCTACATGATCATAAGTGGGCATAACATCAGAAGCAACATTAAACGAACAGCAACCTAGCTAGTGTTAAAAATCAAAAGGAACTGCAATATAAGACATTATAAGGAAAGTAAGAATTAGGCTATCCACAGAGGAGGGGTGGGAAATCAAAAGGACAAAGAACTTATTCTATCTAAAGATCTTAATGCAAGATGGTCAAACCAAATAATTTCTGAAAATTTCAGAATATATAGAAATAAAAAGTCTAAAAACAAAACAAAATTTTGGCAATTATGCATGTTGAATTTTGTTGCACGCAAGTCACTTACACTGACCATTATTGTTATCATATAAACTGGGGGAAATTTCTACTGAATTCATTCTTAGTTAACTTGTTGATGGAAGTAGTTTGCTAAGTAATTTTGCAAGGAACTATAAACTACACAAACAACAGAACTACCTACCCAAAAAATGGAAAACTAATTGAATCAAAAAATCTCTCACCTCTAACTTATTTAAACAGAGATAATAAAAGCTCACTTTCCTGAGAATTACCAGTTCACAATATTGCAAATAAAGGGCCTTTCAAACAGAAAAGGGTGCATGGAAATTCAAAAGTAGTGCTATAGATGAATGTATCACTTCGAAATATGAGCCCTAGATAATTAAAGTACTGGAAGGCAGGTGATTGTGGATGTTTCTTCCTTTTTCCAATTTACTCCTATGTAGTTAACTGAGCTAATAGCGAAGATCCTGAAGTTATACGGACCCTTCATTTACCATAACAGACCCATGTCTGAAACTTGTTGGTCTCCTTGGATCTGCATAGACTTGACTCCATATCCTTGAAATTATTGAAAATCTAACCAAAAAGAAAAGGAAGAAGAAGAAGAAGAAAGAAACCTTCCTTGATTGGTAACAGACCTTACTACACAAGCATTGAAAAAAATTTATTTTAAAAAAATAAAAATAAATAAATAAAATAAAAGAAACTCAAGCCTAACGCAATAGAGATTCTACTGCAGAAGTGAACTCTTATTCACATATGTAATTTTCTATATGTTCAAAATATTACACTAGATCTGCCTCGAGCACCTAGAAGGCAAGGCTATATTGTATTTACAGTACAGAGATTTCTACACATAATACAAAATTCGGGCACAAAAGAAAGTTCACCGTGAAATCAGTATTGCCAATCGAACAAAAGTACAAAAAAGCAAGCAAAGTGGCTTACATTGAAAGGCTTGAGCTGCCCCTTTTCGCCACTGGCGAATTCTTTCACTAGCTGGTACGCCTTTCTCCCGTGCATTCTTCAAAATCCTACAAGTAAAGTTAGGGTCATTGAGGCATTTCATCGAACACACTACATAATCTGCGTGAATGATTGTAAACACATATCTAATTCAAGAATTATTCATCAATCCAAGAACAAAGGCCAATTCAGATCCAGAAGTACTTACACACTCGAAAGAAACAAAAAGATCAATGACGGAACGGTAACAGCAATTGGAATTGAATACCTTCTGTCTTGTTTTGTGGGTTTGGGATTTTGTTGGTTGGTAATATTTTTCTGTTCTGTCTGGGGGAACTTCCATTGTAGCTCTGAAAAATCAAAAAATAAGAACTTACAATTTCTGGCGCCAAAAAAATGGAAACCTAATTCTTCGCGCGCCTTCGGTAAACTTGTTGGGCTTGGGTCTGAGTGTCATGGGCCAAGACCATTGATAAGTGGGCTACAGAACCAGCTTCTAAGGTTTTTTTTTTTTGGGTGGGGTGAAAAAATAACTTTTGAGTTTTACATTGAAATTTGAGAGTTTCAAGAATTATGATCATTCTACTCTTTTTTAATAAAGGAATTATCCCTTATTTCACCCATTCTATGTATTATGATATTTGAAATTAGAATCTCATACTTCCAATAAAAAAAATCATCACTAAATTATTTAGATTATTAGTAATAAAAAAACTTATAATTACAAATTTATAGTTCAATTCATTTATCATGTATATAGTAGTATACAAAGTACAAACAATTAATATATCTACCCTTCAACAAGTGTCTCAACGAAAAAAAAGTGAGATGATCACTAAAAAAAACAAATTTAAGATTTTAAGTTAAATGCCTTCATTTAAATTTAAATGTATAAACAAATAGCAAGAAAGAAATTCGCCCTATTTCTATAAGGGTATCCTGTATTACAATTTGCCTGATGACAGATTGTAACATCAAGGCCATTAAAAGGGGGAGAGAAGGGTCCAATCTTAAGGACCCCTCCTCCTTTTGATGGTTTTAATGTTACAATCCGTCATAGGACACACTGTAATATAATTTTTCATTTCTATAACTCATTTACCAATGTAATATATTTGGTTAAACCCCATTTTGGTTTTTTAATTATTGTACGAACTTCCGATTAAGTCCCTTAATTCAAAAAATCCCTGATTTGGTCCCTACTATTTACCATTTTGGCCCCAACTTGGTTCTTCCGTTTAAAATCCGCTAATATGTCTTGTTAACTCACGAAAACTCAATGACATGTCAAAATATTGTGACACATCAGCTTAACAGCATGGATAAATAAATGATGTGTCAAAATATAATTATCTACTTCATTTAGAATTACAATTTTACCTTCATCTTCTTCCTCCGACATCCTCTTTCACAAATCTTCTTCATTCATTCTTCTTTTTCTCTCTCTTTACCTCCTATAAATCCACTTTCATCATCATTTTTCTAAATCAAACAATCAATTCATCAATATTTTTCCTCTGAATCCACTTTCATCACCTCTTTTTCAAACCCACGAAAGAACCCAGCGATTGCTAGGCTTGAAATCGAACGCCCATTTTTGGCTTTCTTTGTTTTTCCTTTTTCCCTTTCTTCTTCCTCTTCCTTTCATTTCACTTTCTACAAATCTAGACACCCTGTAACATCAAATCCAAGCATTACACAAACATAAATCCAAAATCTCCCTAAAATAGCCACTATCCCTCTTAGCCTTCCAAAAAACTCAGAAAAATCAAAGTATCTTCTCTCAAATTTCTACAAAAACCCAACTAAGCACCTAAAACAAAGACCAAAAATCAACAACAAAATCTAGCAAATCGGCTGGGTTCTCAAACCCAACAAAAGTTAAAAAGGAAGAGGAAAAAGAAAGAGAAAGAGAAAGAGGAAATAAAGAGAGAAAAAAAAAAACCAACAGAGTTGCTGGGTTCGAAGTTGAAAGGGGAGAGGAAAAGGAAACAGAAAGAGAAAAGGAAAGAGGAAAAAGAGAGAGAAAAAAAAAACTAGTAGATCCTCTGGGTTATAGAGCCCAACAGATCTGCTAGGTTCTAGAACCCAATAGATTTGCTAGGTCATTTTGAATCCAACAAATTTACTGGGTCATTTCGAACCCAATAAATCTGTTGGGCGTTGAGTTCTAGAACCCAGCGAATCTGCTGGGTTATTTCAAACCAAGCAGATCTATTGGGTTTGAAGTTGAAAGGGAAAAGGAAAAGGAAAGAGCAAAGAGAGCAGAAGGGGAAATAGAAAAATGAGAAAAAAAGGAAAAAAAAACCCAACAGATATGCTTGGTTTGCAGAAGTTGAAGAAAGGGAAGAGGAAAGAGAGGGGAAAAAAAAGCTAAAAAAAGGGAAATATTTTGGGTGGGATGAGTTGGAATTATGTAAATAAAATTATTGGCCATGCCATTTGATTTTGTCTAGTTGTCAATCATATGTGTGAAAATTTTAGACACCTAATGCTTCTTTCGTCAATTAATGTGGACAAGTTAACAAAAGGACCAAGTTGGGTCCAAAATGGTAAACAGTATAGATCAAATCAAAGATTTTTTGAGTTAAGGAACTCAATTGGAAGTCCATACAATAGTTAAGGGGCCAAAATGAGGGTTTAACCAATATATTTAATGCAATCAATCCATCAAAGTGAAATTCAAACTGTAAGAGAACAACTTTAACCACTACAAACCTACCTTCAGTAGCTTTTCTTCGTTTTTTGTGTTGTGTTGCTGTTGTTTCTTTTCTTTTTTTTTAAATGAGAAAATTACCTCTGTGTCCCCACAACAACAAAAGTCAACTAAACATTAATAAAACAAATCAACAAAATTTTAACATGTACCATAATTACATGATTTACAATTTCAATCACCTAACATATTGTGTTTCATTTGCATGTGACTTTTTTTGAACATTCATTTGCATGTGACTTTAGTTTTATGAACATATCAATTTATCATAATTAACTTATTATATGATTGACCTTCCAACTCCTTCACAGCAACGTAGACATTGTTAATTGGTCACATTAATCTTTTGTGGAAGCAAATTTGTAAGGATATCTCCCAAGGAAGTTCCTCACAATCTAATTATAACGTCATATATATTCCCATGCAGAGGATAAAATCATCAAGATGTGCTTTGATTGGGTGTCAACATCAAATGGTTCGAAAGGAGGGGCCCAAACCAAAGATTTTTCAGATTATTTCAACGATCACGGCATGCCACATGTTGGACTTTCCCACTTTATAACTTTTTCTTTTTGGTTAAACATCAATTTTAAACTTTAAATGTTTTATTTTAAATATTTTTTTACTCAAACTACTTTTAACACTTTTTTAGTTTTTTAACTTTATAAATTACATTATTTTTGTCTTATTTGGCAATTAAGTGATGACATAATTTTTAACTCATTTAAAAGCTTGTTTTTCTTTAATCTTTTTATAACAAATTCATTATAAATTGATTCTTTAACTTAGTTAAATAAAATATGTAATGTTTATATTGGTAATTTTAACTTAAATTGATAATATAATAAAATAAAAGACTAAAAACTATCTGCTATTTAGACTTTTTTAATAATTTAAAATTTTAAAACTTACAAAATAGTAAAACCCCTAAAATTTTTTTCAGACTTATTTCTCATCACTAGAAACATTTTTAGGTATTGTAAGGACACCTAAGAGCTAATTTAATTATGTATCATTGACATATTATCAACAAAGTATTATTTTAGATTATGTTAACGATTATTTTCAATCACTTAACTATAATGGAAGAACAAAAGAAATAAAATTTATAGAGTGGAGAGATTTAAAAAAAGAGTTAAAAATATTTAAAAAAACAAATATTTAAAGGGAATAGTGCTTTTTACCTTATCTTGTAAAAATTAAAAAGAATATTATTCAAAAACTATATCATTTTAATAAATATTTATTGAAAAAGACTAAAATATGTTATTTTTAAAGGATGAATTAAGGTATTTTTTTTTTTTTCTCTTAATTTTTTGGAGATGAAGTGGATAAACACTAACCTCATATTTAAAATATAAAATTTAAGGATTAAAAATGAGGTTTTTTTAACATGTATCCTAAAAGTATAAATTAAGAGTCTTAAAAAAATAACATTTAATTTATCAATTATTTAAATACATTTATTTACATGACACTAATATTAAAATTAATATTTATTTTTATATTTTTTTATATAAATTTATTACAAATAGTATTATTAACATGTGTTTCAAAAAGGCATTTAAACTTTCTATCAAGTGATAACAAGTCATGTATAAGTACATTTTTCTTTCCGATTTTAATCCACCTTACAAATTTGTTTAAAAAAGAAAAACATGTGTTTTAAAAAGTATAAATTTAAAAAATTCTTAAAAATTAACATTTCACTCTTTTTTTTTATATCTTATTACTATTTAATATATATTTTATTAATGTTCAATGATAATGTTGTTGACAATGTGATGATGAGATGCTGAGGATGACAGCCATGGAGTGGTGCTGAATTGATGGGCTTTACGACTCTCGCATCGCCTTTTTTAAATTAATTTCTTCGTTCAGATCATGGCAGCTCACCGAATTCTCAGAACTCGTAATGATTGGATTAAATTAAACCATGGGACCCTCGTTTTGTATATTTGGACCAAATTATTTAGAGGAGAGTGTTCAATGCAATTTTAATTGAATTTTTTATTGTATTAAATTAACTCTTAAAT
>BPVZ01000113.1:382017-396916 GCA_020521535.1 Rubroshorea leprosula
TTTATCTCAAAATAACTATCATTATTTGATTTTGAATTTGTTTTAAATTAATTATTTTTTATTTTTAAGATAAATAAATATTATTTTCTTAGTTTAACTTTATTATTATTTATTTATTTTGATTAATTGTCTTATTATAAAAAATTTTACTTTATCTTTTAGTTTTTTTAAAAATAATATAGATAAATATATAAATTGTTTTAAATCTTTAATTTGAAAAAATTATATTATTATTATTTTATGATAAAAGAAGTACAATATTATGAGTCTTAAAATAAAAAAAATCAATTATTAAATTACATATAAAATTATATAAAAAATTATTTTTTAATCATTTTCCATTCCCTAATATTAGAAAGCCTCTTATATCTAAAAATTCTTATTTTACTTGCAGTTAAATACAACCCAAACTACAAATCAACCAATTAAATTCATAGTTAAATTAAAAGAAATCTACCCTTTATTTATTACTTATATGAAAATAATTTTGAGATATATTTTTATATCATTTTTTAATATAATTTGATGTCATTTAAATAATTAAAATTTTTAATTTATATAAAACTTATAATATTAAATATATTTATTAATAACACTTAAAAATTACATCGAAAATAAAATAAAAAAATTATCTCACTATCACCCACCCTTACTTAGCTTTACCTATACACTATTATTTTTCGACGTTGAACCGAAAATCGGAAATATTGACCAAGTTGCTTATTTTGACTTTTCTTAACACATCTCTGAATTCTTTCCGTATATATAGAGGAAAACTCTTATAATTGTCACCGACTTCGAATTATTATATAACCAATTTGCGCAGAAAGATCCAAAGAGGACGGCGGCGATGGCTGGGTTGCAGAGATCTGAGGTATCGTTCAGGCGGCAGGGGTCGTCGGGGCTGGTTTGGGACGACCGGCTTCTAACGGAAGAGCTGAATCAAGAGAAGCAAGAAGAGGTGCAAGGACAGGAGCAGCAGGGTGGGGACCAAGAAAAGGTCGATTCAAAGGATATTAAGCCGGTGAGAACCATCTCACCGTCGCCGATCAACACCGTTCCACGAAGCCGATCCAGCGGTGAGAAACGCGGGTACCGGACTGGAAAGGTGTCTCCGGCTGTAGAACCTCCGTCGCCGAAGCTTTCTGCTTGTGGTTTCTGCAGTGCTTTCGGAAAAGCGCCCAAGAATCATCGGAAGAAGGCCGGTAAGCACAGATCAAGATAGCCTGATTTCTCTCTTTGGAGTTATTCCTATGAAAATAGTGGGTGAGTACTTGCTGTTGGAAGTATATTGATATATGTTTTTAGTTCATCTCAATAAAAATGAGATGCAGTAGAAGTTTTGAAAACAATTAGATTATGGATGTTTTCGGTTTCTGTTTCTATTGATTGTGTCATGCTTTTTTCTTTTTCTCATGTTCAATTTAGAGTTCCATAGATGATTTTGTGATCTGGGTGGGTGTAATTCTGTGTAAATTGTTTGGTTTCAGAGAAAATTTTCTATTGTACAAAGAAAATCTCTGTTTTTTACTCTTCCTTGAGATCTTTTTTGGGATATGCAACATGAGAAATTGAGATTTTAGAAATTTTCATTTTTGGAAGAAGGAAAAAAATTGGTTCTGAATTCATTAAGAGTTTTTATATTGTAAAATAAAAATTATTAAGCTGAAGTAAAAGCTTATAATATCATACAATTCAAATTGTATAACTATTTTTCCGTTTATGAATTGGGATCTGTATATCTGAACCTGTGCAAGAAAAGCTGAACGCATGGAGATTCCTTCTTGTTGATTGTTGGAACTCTCTGGTACTCTTGGGATCGCCACACATAACTACATAAGGTAGGTGGACCATGGAACCAGATAGCTAACTACAGTGTAAAATGAACAGTTTTTGGCTTAGTTGCTTACTTATCCTAATCTTTGCTTCAAATCAATCTTTAGCAATCTCCAATAATTCGAATGAAATGATTTTGCAAAAGGGTGTCGAAAAGGAAGTAGATGGATATCAAATCCAAGAAATTATTAAATAAAATAAAAGGTGAAAAAGAGTTAATTATGATGTTTTTCTTCATTTTGCTTATTGAAAATTGTAGTTGGAACAATTGAAGATCTAAAATATGGGTCATCTTTGCTTTAACTAGTACTAGGAAACAACTATATATATTTCATATATCTCCAACACCTTCATTCGTCTCCTTAAAAAAATGACATAAGAAATATAAATAGGATACAAACTAAATAAATTTCAATTACTTATAGTAGAAAATAAATTATTAATAGAGAATGGATTTATTTATACATAATTTTTACTCATTTTATTTATATAAAATTTTAATTATCAATCTTTTCACATTTAATAGTTAAATTTTATAATGATTTTTTAAATAAAAAATAATTATTTTTAATCAAAATAAATAAATCTTAATCATGAAAAATAAAAAAATAAAAAGTTAAATTTTTGTGTATGTATAATATATAAAATTTATATATAAATAAATTCATACTCTTATTAAAAGTTGATATGCATAAGTGTTATAAGTGAATCATAACTCTCTTTTATTTATGCAAAATACTTTCTGCGGATCAACCAAGAATTAGTTTGCTTTAATTATTAGCATCAAAGGCATATCCCAAATGGATTGGTTAGATGGGATATGGTATGATTAGGTTTATGCTTAATATGTGGGGTAACAAGGATTTGTAATTCAACCCGGTTGTTGAGCTTTTGGACTAAAAAATTAGTAAACTAAAATTTTAATACTTTTTTAGCTTCTATGTTGTGACTTAAATTAAAATGCAAATGCAATGTTAGTTATTATCCAAAAATAGTTAGTTATATTGATGTTCCATAGTAGACTTTTACGTGGGGGACACCTTTTAGGACAGCCTTCAGCAAAGAGGCCAGTCCAAGTTTTGTATGATCTGAATGTTGTCCAAACCATTTTATAAACATGAAGGGTATGTTTTGTTCCAAAACAAATGGAGAAGAGAGAATAGGACTCAAACCAAACGTAACTGAAGAGTTTTGTCCAAATGATCCCATTTGTGATGTAGAATGCCAGAAGCACTCTCCTTTGATAGGCTCTACATCACTACAAATGCCAATGACCTTAATGTCCACGGCCCTCTACCATCAAGTCATCAATGCTTTAAAGGAAAGTGACGGGATAGTCAATAATGAAAAGAGGTGACAGAAAATTAAACCCTTTTGGTAATTAAAATATTAAAAAAAATTAAGTACTTTTTTAATAAAGTAATATAAAAAATTTTATTAATAGTGTTTGAATAGTTTCACAAATGATCTTAATATTTTAAATGATAGAATACATTGATTTTTACTTTTAATTAATGGAAAAACTTTTAAAAGCTTCCATTCGAAATTAAAGATGGGTTCACATGCAGTGATGGAGAAAGCAGATGTTTCTAGAGGAGCAAAATGAAATATTGAATAAGAAGTGGATTAAAATGGTATGAAATAAATTAAGAATTTAAGGATAGAAATATAATTGAAAGACCTTACTAATCAATCTTCAAAAGCTTAGGGACCCTCCAAGTCCCATCTAAAGGCTCATATCATGTGGCCCTATGCCTTCCTTTGAAAGATTCTGCTGAAGGGATGCTTGATCTGTTTACTTGAATATCAATTATTGAATTTAAGTTTATGATCTATTAATAATTTTACTCTTTTGTCCTCTTTTTAAAATTAGAAAAAAAAAATTTTTTTCTTCACCAAGCTTCACTTGAACTCCACCATTACTGCTCCAGTAAAGAGGAAAAACCTAATTTTGTTTTAGGTTCAAAGAGAAGAATAGGCCTTTCCTGAAAAGAAAAAAATAAGTTGGACTAAAGTCACTGCCTTCTTAAGGGTAAAACAGTAAAACACTCATTGAAGGAGATAGGCCTATTTCGTTTTGTGGGCAATAACCGCGCCCGAAATAGGGGTTGGGTCGAGTTTTGATTTCAAATTTTGGTCTTCTAATTAATATGGGCTTAAGTGATTTTTCAAATTTCTGTTAGAGGGTCCATGGACCAAACCCAGATAGAGAGAGATTACGAATCTGTGTTGTACTCCCTTTGGGCTTTGGGCCTGAAGAACTCTTGTAGAGTATCTACTATTTTCACTAGGAAAAAAATTCTTAGAAATTCTCCCTTGAGTTTCCCATTATTTGCATTTAAACCCTTATGATTGGTACATCAGTACATGTAAAATTACACTCTTCAACTTATTAACTTGTATAATTATAAGTTCAAATTAGATGGTGGAAGGCATGTGACCGTTAGTGGAAATTAAGTAAAAGGTCCACTATGTTTAATGAGAAATTTCCTTTAAATATCTCCCAATTCAATGTCATTAAGGTTTGAAGGTCTAAAAAAAAATGTGATTAGGGTTTTGTTATGAGGTTGTGGAAAATCATGATGTCTCAATAATTAAAATGTTACAACTTCTTATAAAATTAGTTAAATATCTTTAATAAATCAACATATAAAAAAGATTCATAAGAGTTATTTAACTAATTTTATAAGAAATCATGATATTTAAATACTAAAATATCTTGATTTTTACTTTTCATTTTTGTTATTGTCAAGAAAATAGAAAAAAAAAAACCCATTAATTACACTAATAGTCGTATGCTGCAAGTACCTTTCACCATTCATGTTCATGTTCAGCTTATTTCTCAAGTCAACGAGTTGAGGGGGCAAAATTGCTAGAAAATAAATAGAAGTACTCAATTGCCTATAGAAAAGAAGTCAAAGGATATTTTAGACATTGTCTTCTCTAAAGATATTAGATGTGTTTAGTTTGGTTGATTTTATTAATTTATAGTTTTTTTTCCCCTTAAACATCTAGTTGGAATGTTTAGAAATATTAGCTTATAAGCTATATATTTTCAAATTAATATTAACTATTTTTTAATTATTTACTAACAGTTATAATTATATGTTATTCGTAAAAGATAAACTAAAATTATATAAAATGATTACAAACGAGCATTTTGAATAATGATCAAAGTAGTTAAACTCAAAATAAAACAAAGCCTTATAAGACTATTTGGTTGATTGGTTCACCCCACAAAGCATAGAAGCTGGAGGGTACTAGATCAGAAGTATTACACACACCAAGAACTTGTAAAACTACCATCTTCCCTAAATATCCCCCATGTTAAAAAAACAAAAAAACAAAAAACCAAAACTCAAAAGAATACTTGTAAGTTGTAAATCAGTCCAGACTCCAGAGTCCAAAACTCTCGAGAGAATCAATACATCCTTGACTTGAGTTTACCAGACAAAACAAACCACTTGGGAGTTGGGAACCCACAAACCTAGGGAGTTCATGGGTTTTTTTTTTTTTTAGACAATGGTAATAGTTAAAAAGTTAATACGAATTAATTGTTAGTCATTGGGATTCTCAGATCGGGTGAACATTCTACCCCCTCAAATGAAGCGCACGACCATCAGATCGCTTTTTTATAGAGTTCACGATGATGGTAAAATTTAAAATTTTAACCATCGCTTCATCCAAGCACTAAGGCTTGGGACGAACTACTAGACCAAAGTTCCGGTTCGCTCATGGTTTTTACAAAGCCAATAAAAAGTGGCTAAATGTAAATTTATCATGTTGGGTAGCGAAGGACATGGACAAGCGTCTGAATCAGGGAATCCTGGAAAGAATCCTATTGGACCTAATCTAATTAGGTCATCTTATAAATTTCCTCAATGACCTATCTTTGAGTGATCTTCTAGGCAAAACTGATACGTCCGGTTGAGGTGACCCATGTGGATGACAGCTTTTCCTACTCTATTTTCTTCAAGCCACTTTGATCCTATCTGTGGGTATTGGCGGCTAATGTAGAATGAATGCATATCCAGCCAAGCAACAGTCAAGCTGTTAGGTGTAGATGCCATTCTCCCCATTTATTACCCCAGAAACGTCATAAACGTCTGATGGTGACTAAATATATATATATATGACAATATTGTATGTATTATGTATTATTTATTAATTAATTTTATTTTTTTTAATATGAAAAAAATTGAAGAAAATAGAGTTTTTTTTTAATAGTTGATAAGAGTGAAATTACTGGTTAATTAATCTCAAACATTAAAATTTAGATAAAATGATTTAATTAATTTTATTTATTTTTTAAATAAATTATAATTATTTACATATTAATTAAAAAAATAAAAAAAATTCATAAAATTCAAACACACAATCCACAAAAAGTGAATGATTTTAATTCAAGACCAAATATCACTGGAATAGAATAAATTGTTTAATTAATTTTATTAATTTAATAACATGTAAATTATAAAAATATATTGTTTGCATATTATTACTTAACTTGTTGATTGGGATGCATGTACGGTAAAGAAAACTTTTATTATTAGGCTGAAGTTATGATAATTAATTTTATTTATAATTTTATTAGTTTATATTTTTTAAATAATTAATTATAATATTAAAAAATATTTATTTACAAATTATTTTTAATATATTAAATAATAAAAATTAATTATTTTATTAATTATAAATTATTTTAACAATTAAATTAAAATAAAATTTAATTATTTTAATAATTACAACAAAATTAATGGTGAAGATACTCACGTCCTTATTATTACTTGGAAAAAGAGAAAAAAATTACAAGGGAAGCGACATTCGTGTTGCCCCTGTAGTTCTTGATTCGGCAAGCAACTGTGGCGCATTCAATGGAACTTCCTCTCTGCCATACCACAAGGCGCAAGTTGGATTTGAATGGTATAAGCGTGTGGCGGTGTAGGCATTTCTTGGAGATGTCAACTTTGATATTTCTTCAACGTCACCGAAGATGGCCACATTTAGGAGTAACTGAGTAAGGACTTAAAAAATTAAATTAAATTAAATATGAAAAAAATTAATACTTATAACTGACATTTCATCTAGGGAAGTAGTAAAAATATATATATTAATATTTGTTTTATTATTTATTATTGAAGAGATGGATAAATTTTTTTATCAATTAGACTATATTATTTGATAATATTATTATTTAATTAGTTAAAAAATTAACATTTCCTTCTTTTATTCAAAACAGATATACTCTAAAAGTATAATTAGATTGAATTGAAGGAAATAGAAAGAAAGAGAGGGGAAGAAAAAATATTTTAATAAATTAAATTATTAAAATTTTAAATTTTCATAATTTTATTGTCCAAAAAATCTTCCTTCCCTTGTGCTCTCTTCCCCTTCTCTCCCCTCTCATCACCTTAACTTAAACATATTTTAAGACTTAAGTATCATATTTATTTACAATATTTTTCTTTTGGGCTAGATTGAAAAAGGAAATTCTCAACCTTAGATTCATACTTGGATGAAAACCATGACTCGACTACTATATTTGAGTTAAAAACTTTTTGTAAAAGTATACTCTTTTTGTTTACTTTTAATAGATTTAATTTAGTTTTTTAACTTTTTAGATATAAATTTTAAATAAAAATTTAATATGTTATTATATAAACGATAGTTGAAATATTTTTTAATTAAATAAAAATACTCAACAATGACTTTATATAGAAAGAAATAAATTTTTAATTGTTATTTAAATCAGTTATTAAATTTTTATTTAAAATTCATATTTTAAAAAATTAAAAAATTAAATTAAATTAATTAAAAATAAACAAAAGAAATAGTAATAATTACAATACAAAGAGGGCAGCAAATGTATCCATTAAAAGAATATTTTACTATTTACATACGAGTTTTTTACCTTAGCATATCCACTCAAAATGTGCGCATTTGCTTATCAAGGTTGAATTTACAAGTATAACAATAACTTTACAATTTAAAATTAAGTGATGTTACATAAATAATTTTTTTATATAATTTTTACATATCATTAAATGAATAGATACATTTAATATCACAAGTCCCACGTAAATTAAAAAAATCAATCATTTTAATAACACATCAAGTTGTACAAAAAAATAATTATATAAAAATCATTTTCTTTTAAAATTACCTCATTCCCCCAAGTTCTCTAATATTCAACAAAAGATATCCATTCAAAATGTGTATTCCTTAGATTCCAACCTTTTTGTGACTTTTCTCAAAAAAAAGAAAAAAGAGGACCGATTCAACCCAAATTCACAAAAAGAAATATTAGACGGATTCAACCCATTTGAAGAAACGTGGTACTACAATTTATTCCACTTTCTGCATATAAGTAGGGGAGTTCTCAAGTCATAATGCAAATCATAGTGAACAAGAAAAACAAGACAAGAAAATATGAAGAAAACTCCCATCTCTATGCCTCCCCATTCAAACAACAACGCCGAAGACTTCCATGATCTCAAAGAGAAGAAGCCAGCTGCTGCAGCCTCCAAGAAGCTCGAGAAGATGCCAGCTGCTGCAGCCTCCAAGAAGCTCGAGAAGATGCCGTCCATGGACATAAATGAAAGAGCCGAGGCATTCATCAGGAAGTTCAGGCAGCAACTTCTGCTCCAGAGGCTCGAATCAATGGAGAATTACGAGCAAATGTTGGCCAGGGGATTATAACTCAACCCTTTGCGTGGTTACAAGGTTTTTGTCCTGGTATTTTGTGGTACATATATATAGATATATACGTTTAGTATTAATTTTATTTGATAAAACACTGTTTTCTTCCTGAAATGATGATGTGTATCTGCATGCATTGGAGAGCAAAGAAGCACAAAAATAATTTGCTTCATAATTGAATACGACTGTTCTTAACTTTTTCATGATTCAACTTTAATTTGTACATTTTTGTGCTTGGTACCCTGCCCCTGTCCTTGCCTTGAAATCCCCCTCTCTGTTTTTCCAGGTTGAGTTTCAATTTCTCTGAACTCTTCGTTCTGTAATTATAAAGCAAACATTTGTTCATCAAGGATATGGATACTATGTGGCTTTATTCTGCACCAATGGAATTAAACTACAGCATCTGAGTTAACAATTTGGATTGCATCTTAAGCTTCCCCACTTGTAGAGCTTGTTGGTGTTCATCTACATGGTGGTGGTTAGAACCCCACCAATTACTTGTAATTTCCTATCCCCATCCTCCTACAATTACCAAAATTTAAAAAAAATACAAACAAAAATAAAATTGGACTTAAGGTCAGTGGATATCGGCTGAAATACCAAAGAATTAAAAATCCACCTTCTTCCTCTGTTTAAGTACTGAAAAACGAGATTTTTTCTTATATCAATGGAGGTTGATGCCCATTACATTACAAGGTGTTTGGTAGAGAGGTTTGCGGTTAACCGTTATTAATTTAGAATAAGCTTTATTAACTATTAACCGTTGAATTTCTTCTTCTAAGTAGGACTTGAGAAGGCTTTTGTTGATTTCCAACAATATACACACCACTTTTAGAGATGGGAAAATTACAAGGCCTGTCAATTTTTAAGCAGTATTACGAAGAGAACAAAATTTGAATGTGAAACTTTGAGGAGTTCAAACAATCACCATATAACCTATGAAATGCTCAAATTAGACAGAAATCATTCAAACCTTGGAAATGAAAGGAAGTGCTGTAATCTAAAACTAATTGATGATAGGATAAACGGAGAGATTGTTCATGTTCAATTGGGTAGCAATACGAAGGGGCACCAATGGAGAAAGGAGGGTGATTGGTGTATCCCTATAAGCTTTTTATATTCTGATATTGCAGCGGAAGTTCTGCACTGCCAAGTGCCAACCAACGCTCCAGGATGATAAAGCTGTATGGCAGGAAAAGTCAAATGGTTAGTTACTCCATTATAGGAGGTTATGAGTTATGGAGGCCTAGAGGGAACATGGTGGGCTGGTACAAAATGGATATGGAGCTCCATTGTGCTCCCTTGAAGAGCTTCATCTTATGGCTGTTATGGCACCAGAGATTGAAGACTAAGAGCTATTTGGGCAGATGGGGAATGACTATCACAGTGATGTGTGAGTTCTGTAATGATGCTGAGGAAACTTGTGCACATTTGTTTTTTCAGTGCAGATTCACTAAAGAGCTTTGGAGGAGAATTGTGGCTGGTGCAAGCTGCAGCATCCTTTCCAGCAAATAATGAGCAACATGTAAAATTATTAGGAGTTATGTAGAGGGAGGAGTAAAGAGTGCTACACTCACGTAGATACGAGTTGAAGTCCTTGTATATGAGTTTTGGCATGCAAAAAATCAAGTGGTTATACTACATGAAACGCAGGAGATGGCCAAGTTAGAGAAATATATAAATGCTCAAATCTTGATACAGAGCATGGTTAAATTGTAATCAGTTGGTTTTCATTGGTTTTCGACGGGTATGACTGGGACTGGGAGCAAGATGTAGAAGTTGCTTTCATGAAATATTAGAAACTTGCCTAAAACTAATTGATGACAAGTTTTAAGCTGATATATTTCTCCCTTACAATTGAACAATACTACTTGTTAATCTAAGCCAAGGAGATTTCATTCAATTTATTGAAACAAACTAGGAAAATGATCATTTCCCAGGGGATCACATCTAGCACACACGTAAGAAAATAAAACTGAAACCATAAGATAAACACAACACGATACAATTTTGCAGTATGGACTGCAAAACACTTTTTGTTTTATTGGTAAACACAAACACAAAAACCATATATGCTCAGATGGCCCAGTGATTCTTATAATGCCCAGCGGCACCAAACCTACTGCTGAACCACCTGCTGAATCTGCTGATGCTGCAACATCTGGAGGTTCACTAGTGAGCACGCCCGAGCCATCTCTCCTGCCAATGGAATGACAGGCAGGCTATCACAGTTGCAGATCTCGATCATGAACCCATCAGGATCATGGAAGAACAGCTGGTCCACGTGGATTCCACCTTCCTCCACCATGGACCGGACATGGTTCAGTCCCATCTCCTTCAGCTTCTTCTCTACTGTCCCCATGCTCTCACACTGTACAAACGGATCCATTTTTAGAGAAGTTAATTAAAATTCCCAATCATGACATAAGCATCTTGAAATTCCATGATTATTTTATTAGAAGAGAGAAGAAAATAAAAAGGAAGGCATAGAAATCCCAAGGGGGATATTTTTATATTGGTGTCAATAAAATTGAACTTTCTAACTTTGGATTTATTTGATTTGGTTAGGTTGAGAGTGAACGACGATGGAAATTGACAAATTACAACCACTTGTTATGGCCAAGGATTCCGTATGATGGTTAACTTCTTAGAATAGCACCAAAAGCTTTCGTTTTCCATTTTCATGAATTTGGTGCGAACCATCTATCAACCACTAAATAAGATCACAAGAACCAAATCATTCCTCCAAATAACCTAGTATTATGATGGCCATCTCCTTTTTCTAGTACAGGTATTGACTTCAAGTTATCACTCTTGGAAAAATGTGTGATATCTAATCCTATTTACTAAGCGAGAGGTTCATATTGTATACAATCTATAATCCATCTCTCATGTGCAGGTTAGATTTGAGACCATGCGCATGCTTTAATCTAACAATAAAAAAAATCCATTAATAATAAGTAAAGATGTTTGTACCGTGTCGAACTCTACGTCCCCTCCCTCAACGTATGATTAACGTGAGATTTTTCCATTTCACAAAGAAAAAAATAAACATCATATTGTACCAAAAGAAGAATTAGGAAATGGGTTTTGATCAATTTCTTTCCCCATAGTGCGTGATTCATTAAGGTGCCTTACGATCTGAACATGAAAACAAAGAAACCATTTCCTTTGATGGAAATTTTACCTGGAAAGAGATATGATTATCTTTGGGATTAATTTCCTTCTTCTTTGGCATGTCCTCTGGTTTCTCCGCTTGCAATAGATGAATCCCGATTCCATAACCAAACAACCTAACAGAACACAACCCAGAAATAATTATTTACTCAAAACCAAAAGTTAATACACATTTCGTTATATTTTTTTTTATTATAATTGTGAATTCAAACTCTGAAGCCATTTCTGTTCGTTATAACACTAGACTCCTCAGTTTGACGATGGAATTACCATGCCCCATCAAAATCGAAGGATCCGGGTCTCCTGATCGGGACGAACCCAAGAACATTCTGGTAGAAATCAATGGATTCCTCCGCTGATCTGCATACCAGCGAGATGTGGTTCAAAGATTTGAGATGAAGAGGGTTCTCCACGGTTTCCTTCATTTTCCCGAGAAAATTCTAGAAAAGACGAGAATAAAAAGCTAAAAAAAGGGTTCCAGCTGAAATCAAGAAAAGGAAACAAACTTTGAGGCAAGGAAGAAGAGGCGTTCACGGTTTTCGTATCAGAAGGAGGGGAAGGGAGGGGGTCTATATAGAAGCAATATGTGGGGTAATTCTTCAGGTGCGAGCGACACGTGTCGAGTTGATACTACGTGGCGCTTGTAGATGACTTTGACACGTAGACTTCAAGTGGATCGTGGGAGTGGGTCTATATAGAAGCAATATGTGGGGTGATTCTTCAGGTGCGAGCGACACGTGTCGAGTTGATTCTACGTGGCGCTTGTAGATGACTTTGACACGTAGACTTCAAGTGGATCGTTGCAAGGTACGCGCAAAAATGTAGCGGTCACAAACACGTAAGCAACTCAATTTTTATACTCCCTTCTTTTGTCGTCGAGGACTTAATTTAATTATTACTATATTAATTAATTATTTATTTTATTTTAATATAAAAAGTTGGTTTATTTTTTAAAACGTTTATAAATTTTATAAAATATTTTAAAATAATTTATTATATAAAATTTTATTAATTTTAATAAAAAATAAAAAAATTAAATTAAAATTAAAATAGAGTATTTTCAACTAACAAACCAATTTATGATAGATTGTGTAAATTATTAAAATATATCAATAATTATTATTTTCACTTTAAAAAAAAAGTCAAAAAAACTAGGTTAAATACTCAATTTAGTCCCTCAATTTTCATTTTTGAATCACATCTACCCTCAAACTTCAAAAAGTATTAAAAAGATCCCTAAACTTCAATTTTTGGGACCAATTTCATCCTTCCGTGGAGGGAAGTGTTAGATGGCATGTTAACTTGCCACAAAATCATTTTTTGTTTTAAATCTTTAATGACATGGAAAATAACTTATCCATCGTGTCATTTTTATTGTCCACATCAAGTCTCTTTTTCCTTTAAGTGGGGCCCACCTAAAAATACTTATATTGCTAAAATACCTCGATCTTCTTCCTCGTTCTTCTTCCCTCGATAGAAGTTGCCACACCAATTCCCCCTTTTTTTGCGCAACCATATATCGATCATGGATCCCATTCTCTTTCTTTAAAACTCAAAACTTTCCTCCTCTTTTCCATAGTTCAAAAATTGGGGGAATCAAGAGGGGGCTTCTTGGCAAAGCGAGCAAGAGAAGGTTTAGATCAAGAGGGAGATGGTTATGGAATTTTCTTATTTGGCATTCTAGGCGGGATCGAAGAGTTTGGTTTGGGAGGTGAGATTTGGTGGGGATGGCATCCAGTGGCGACTTGGTAGCAAGACCCGACATGGATTTGAACTCTAAGGAGAAAGCTCCAAAGCCCTTGGAATTTGAGATTCAAAGAGAATTAAAGATCTGAGAAAGGGAGAAGAAATTAGAAGAGGCTACCCATTTTCTCTTCTTCAATTAGTGCTTTTAAGATTGATTACATTGAGCTATTCTGTTGTTCACATGTTAAAGTTCTTTTTTCTTTTTTCTTTTTTCTGTTTTTGGGCTTTTGCATCCAGATCTCAACTAGGAATCTAGCCGGCTGGAGATGAAGTCCTTTCTACGAGGAATTGATGTGAATAAATTGCCATTGACGGCAAATTGTGAGAAGGAAGCTAGAGTCTTGTCTCCAAACAACACAATTTCGAGTATAAGTCGAAAGAGAAGTGAGAGAGACGGTGGAGAGGAACACAAGATCAATAGAGCCTCCTCTCGTGGCATTAGTGACAAGGAAGACGATGATACTTCTAGAAAGAAGCTTCAGCTTTCCAGAGATCTAGGTTCTTGGGTTTTCAAGAACCCAGATTTGGGTTCTCTTTTTTTTTTTTTCGATGAATTTTTTTCTAGTTTTACAAGAGAGAACCCAACATTTGAAGAACATACAAAAACCCATATATGTGCTTTTTGGAGCTTGAATTTGAAGGTTTTTTTTTTCTAAATTTGGTGGTGCAAAGCAGTGAGTTTTTTCCATATTAATGTTTTTTGAAGCTTCAATTTAGCGGTTTTGTAGAAGATTTGATGGTTCAAAGTATTGAAATTTGAATTTAATTTGGATGGAATGAATTTTTGTTGTTTGGTTCATACGAAAGTGAAGGAATTTTTTTTTTTTTTTTGAACTTTTGGACATGGGCGGGTTCGAAACTCGCCGGAGGAGGGGGAAATGCACTTTGCAATGGCAAGTGCCATTGGGCCTCTAGGCCTAGTGCGAAAGTGAAGGAAAATTGAGTGGAAAATGTTTGTAAAATTTCATTACTGATGTGAAAATGGAAAAATGCCAAGGTGGCAAAAAAGGATGTTGTTTCATTTTACAGGTTATTAAGATTTTAAACAAGAATTGATTTCATGGCAACTTAACGTGACATCTAATATTTCCGTTGATGGAAGGACGAAACTAGTCCCAAAAATTGAAGTTTAAGGATTTTTTTAATATTTTTTGAAGTACAAGGGTAAGTTTGGTTCAAAAATGAAAGTTGAGGGACCAAACTGGGTATTTAACCAAAAAATTAAAATAATATGGATAAAAACTACTATTTTTTAAATAGTAAAAATGAATTTATTATTTTTATGAAATTAATTTTATTTTTAAAATTAATTTCAATAAGTAAAAATTCATAAAAAGATATAATTAAAAATTAATTTAATTAAATAAAGTGAAATTATTGTTAAAAAATAATAAATTAGATTAAATTAAAATAATAAATAAGAAAATAAAAAATTTAAGAT
>BPVZ01000113.1:402168-415213 GCA_020521535.1 Rubroshorea leprosula
ATTATTATTATTTATCATTTAAGTAACTTAATTTATTCTTCATTAGAACAAAAAACTATTAACTATTTCATAATAATTAAACCAAAAAAAATATAATAATCTTTCATGTTATAAAATTATTCATAATTCACACATCTAATAGATATTATTAGCCCATGCCATCAACACCTTACGGCCTCACAATGCAAATTACAATTTTAAGTAGGCAGTCGATCTCATGACTAATGACTCACCAGTCACCAGGCATTACTTATTATTGAATTATATTGTAATCTATAATTCACTAAAATGAGTTAAGAGATTATGGAGGATTATTTTTTATTGTATAATTCAAAATAAAAAAAATACAATTCAAAATAAAAGAAAAGAAAAAATCTTCCATGCCTTTAATTGATTCTTCTTAACTTACTACTAAGTTGCTTGGATTAGTTTTTTTTTTATTTTATCTTGGTTGCATAATGAAAGGTAACTATCTTTCATCTCTTATCTCACTTTATCTATATATCATGCGATTCGTACTTAATATCTCTTACTTTTAGCAAAAAGAGATAATTACTGAACTACTTAGGTCGTTGGCATTTGAATTAGTTTTTTTGAAATAGTTAATAACTAATAACTGATATTTAACAATTAATAATTCTTAATATTTATAATTTGAAATATTTAATTTATTTAATTAAAACAAACAGTTAGATAACTATTTTTAAAAGTTCGAACCCAACGCTGCTCACCCCAATTTAAGGTGATTAGGGCTTAGACCCAGTGAAGGCCAACTAACCCAACTTAATTTACTAACCAACCCAACTTTTCTTGGGCTGGACTCCAATTTGCATCCCCATGCACTGTGTGTATCTGGTTTGCCATCCAAATTCCAAAATCCATCTTCTTTTTGAGAAAAAGGAAAAATCCAGGAAAATTTCGAATCATTATCTGTAGATCTGTGTTGGTTCTTGATCTGATCCCGTCTCAGAACCAGGTTTTGGCATCAAATGAGTGTGCTGTCGGTGAAACCACTGTTCGTCGTCATCTCCGGTCTGTCCCTCTTCCTTGCCCTCGTTCTGCTCTTTCCGTCGACGCTGTTTCTACAGCCGCCGATTTCCTCTGGTTCAACGCCGTAAGTGAATCCGTTGGTCTTGTTACGATCTCAACTGTTTTCTATGTATAGCTTTATCTTTCTGTTGAGGATTGAATTCAATGGATTCTGTGGTATGATTTGTTGAGTGCAGTAGTAGACAGGATATATGGAGCGTTCGGAGGATAGCAGAGTGGAGACCTTGCAAATGGTGGCTTCAAGGACATTTAACTCGTAAGGCGCCCTATATTCCTTCTTACTTTTGAAACGTTGTATGCACACATCTAGGAGAATTTTTGTTTTCCAGTTGCTTGGTAGGAAATAGGTGTATAGAGTTCATTTGGGATTTTACTGACTGATGAATTTGAATTAACTCGAAAAGATTGTCATTTAGAAGAAGCTTCTTCCATCCCTTGTTATAAAAGAAACTGACACCTGTTTATCTCAGATTTCTGTTCCCTTAATAGGGAAGAAAAGAGATTAGCATACGATAGCTTGTTTGAACTTTGAACAATTCCAAGCTTGGAAGTTTCTTGTGAAATATTGGTATTAATTAAAAAATTCTTTATTTATTAGATTTTATGGCTTAAATTGTGTTTCTATTGGCTTCATGTAAGATTTGGGATAACTATGAAACTGGGGTAAACAATGAATTTTTGTTTAGGGGTGAGAAAAGAGTTTAGAGTGGGTTAAGGAGTTTGGTGGTTTTTTGGTCTTCTGAGTTGCGTTTAATGGCTTTCATTGCAGACAATTGCATTGGTTTTTTTGTTGAAATCCTGCAGCTCTTCCAGCTGAGAGTAATGGGTATATTCGTGTGGATTGCTATGGTGGACTCAATCAAATGAGAAGAGACGTGAGTGTCCAGTGATTGCTGTTCTCTCAGCTTTATTGAAATTACCTCAGTTTTGATGGATGTTTTAGTAAAAATGGTGTATTGTTTATTATGAGTGCAGTTCTGTGATGGGGTTGGCATTGCCCGTTTGCTAAATGCTACACTTGTATTGCCAAAGTTTGAGGTAGCTGCTTATTGGAATGAATCAAGGTGCTTTTTCATTATGTTTATCAATTAGACAGCTAGAGTAGCATTTCTTGGAATTCTTGTCAGTGATTATAATGTATAATCACTTGCTAAGATCTTTTAACAAATTAATTAGAAGAATGGAATGACAAAATAATACTAAATAATCAATTTAAATTATAATTTTGAAACGTAGTGAAACAGTTTTGAAAGTGTGCATAGGCTCCAGGAAGTTGTACTATCGGTTTGCTTTCAAGTTTCAATGCATAATAGATACCTTGACTCAAAGTCTCAAGCTATGTTTGTTATTATAATGTTAACATAGATACCAAAGAGTCATAATAGGTAATAATCATAGCACTCATCTTCATTCAAAATATTTACTGTAAAGTAAAATGAGGAAATTAAACTAAAACAATCAATTAGCTCAGAGAAAAAAATATCATCAAAGAACAACTTCTAAATTATTCTAAATTATTTGGTAACTTCTGTTGTTGTCTGCTGGAGATATGGAGTTTTTTAATGTTTATTGAAGTTATTATGCTGCTGGTTTATTTTATTTTATTTTGATTTTTTATATGATTTTGAGCTAAACTCAATCTCAGTCATTCCAAATTTCTTGTAATTTGCCATCATTTGGGCTGGTGCATCCTACTTTGAGTAGAATAAGGGATTTAATCCTGTGTATTAGATCATTTTACCATGGTGGTCTTATAAGTTATAATTCTTTACCATTCTGATTTTGATTGTAAAACTTGTGGATATTTGAGTATTGGCACTTTTTATGGCTTCATTTTCTATAATTTTTGTTGTCTATACCCTGAACCTGATTATGTCCCTTGCTGTTGTGAAAAACTTCTTAAATTATATTACATTTAAGTGATAGTATTCATGAGATGAGCATAATTTGAGACATTAATTTGATGGTTAGGTTAGTGATTTCTTTCCCTCTTTTTTGAAATAATTAGGCTAAGGATGTCCAAATTACTGCCATTTCTTTCTCTCTTTTTTTTTTCCCCCATAGATGTTACCTTTTTATATATTTTTTCCCTCTCACCAGTGGCTTTGCAGATGTATTCGATGTCAATTACTTTATTCAACAGATGAATGGTTTTGTCAAAGTTGTCAGAGAATTGCCGCCAGAGATTTCATCAAAGGAACCCTTTCCAGTAGATTGTAGTAAACGGAAAGGTCAATTTGATTACATTGAAAGTATTCTGCCATCCTTGTTGGAACATCGATATATTTCATTCACACCAGCAATGAGCCAAAGAAGGGATAGGTATTTGCTTTATTTTAAAATTTTCTCGTCTCTCAGCTGTGCAAAAGCTTTATGCCACTGATGAGGACTTCTTTTCTGTTATCTTTCAAAAATTTCATAGGTACCCTCAGTATGCCAAAGCCGCCCTGTGTCAAGCCTGTTACAGTGCACTACATCTCACTAAAACCCTGCAGAAGAAGGCTATTCAGCTTCTGGAAGCCATACCTAAACCTTTTCTCTCTCTTCATCTTCGCTTCGAACCTGACATGGTAGCTTACAGCCAGTGCCAGTATTCCGGGCTCTCCCCCATCTCCATGAAATCCATTGAAGCAGCACGTGGAGATAGAAAACCATGGACTGGAGAAGCAGCTAGAATCTGGAGAAAACGAGGAAAATGTCCTCTCACTCCTAATGAAACAGCTCTTATATTTCAAGCACTCTCTATTCCAGCAGACACAAACATATATTTGTCTGCTGGGGATGGTCTAATGGAAATAGAGGGGTTTACATCTGTTTATAAGAATGTTTATACCAAGTCTGCCCTCCTCACTGGTGAGGATTTCAAGAGCATGCATGGCAACACAAAAGCTGCACTGGATTATTACGTATCCATTAATAGTGATTCATATGTGGCTACATATTTTGGAAACATGGATAAGATGGTGGCAGCAATGCGAGCCTTTGGAGGGTTGTATAAGACTCTTTTCTTAAGCAGAAGGGCTTTTGCAGAGTTAACTTATGAAGGATTGAGTGGAAAGGAACTGATGGAAGCCTTATGGAAGGTTCACAGAGACGATTTTGTGGCGGGAAGGGGTTCTGCTTTGCCAGATTGCTTTTGTGAATTCAAGCTGTAGTTTCACCCCCCATTTTTTCCTGTTACATTGTGGTGGAAATTTTGAGGTATTCTTTTTTCATGCGGTGTTCCGAATCAGAATTGCTTCAATTCTTGTAACTTGTAGCAAGATTGGAACCCTTTTTGTTTGGTGGGATTGAGACCCATCTTGTCTGAGATTTCCTCCAATCTTGGAAAACACTTATAATATGCTTTTAAGTTCAAGTGCTATAATATAATTTTGAATTTATCTAAATTGCATTCATTTTTGTCCAAATTGTATAGTAAAACTAAAGCTTCCTGGGAATGCTTTATATAGATTTTTTTTACAGTGTATTTTATCTAAAGATAAACTATTATTATTATTATATATATTTTAATTTTAAACAAAGAAAAACTACAACCACAACTACCACCATGGCCTAACCAAGCATTAGAAGTCACATATTCAATCTTCCAGATGGACAATGACAACAAAATAATCCACCTTCGCTTGAAAAGCGATCCTGGCTTGAAAAATGAAGTCATAGCCTGTTCTAGAAGCATCCGATTCTCATAAGGGCATATAGCACAAAAGGAGCCTTATTCACATTTCCAGAAACGACATGCCATAGCCGAATCTCCCCAAAAAATTGTATGGAGGATTAGCTGCTAATTCTAGGTACGTATTCTGTCTTCTAGATACGAATTTTGCATTTGCAATAAGCAACGTCCGAGCTAAGATTTAACATACGCATCCTTGCAAGCAACTTGAAATAACCAAATATGCTTTTGGCCCCATGTCTAATCTCCAACCACTTACATACTTTTAGGGTCTAAAACAGTAGTCTTCCAATCTGAAAAAAGCAAACACGCAAACATTAACTTATTCTTCCAAGTTTTGTGATCCTGAAAATTACTGCATTAAGCTGACATAAAAAATGTTATGCAAAGCATAGCTATCACATGATTCTCTGCTACCATTACCTTTTCATTCTAGTTTCTGGCTGAAAAGGTCAGGAACTACTAAAGCGGAATGATTCAAGGGAAAATATAAATGAACCTTCCTACCTTTAAATCTGTACTGGATAAGGCATGCAATGGCACTCTTCATCTGGGCAATTATGATGATAGCTCTAACAAGCAGAGAAGCCTTCTTTGTCCATGGAGATATCGGTTCTGCAACATCCTATGGCCCTCCTTATATACGTGAGTATACATGCATACATACACACCAGTTTTTCCTTCATTTTCTTTTCATCATATTTTTCCTTGGAAGAACAGTTCAAAACCTGCAAGAAAGATAAAAATCTTGCATCAATATCTGCAGCTACTAGATGTGGTGGTAACAGAGAAGATCAGTTCCCACCTGGGAATCTGTTTGTTGCTGTGAGTGATGGCTTGTGGGACAATGGAGCAGCTTGTGGAAGGAGATACAGAGTCAGATGTTTGAGTGGACCAAATAAGCCTTGCAGACACAAAACCATTGAAGTAAAGGTTGTGGATTTTTGCCCCATAACACCATGCCCATCAACCATTGTTCTCTCAAAAGAATCTTTTGCAGCTGTTGCTCGCCAAGATGCAAGAAAAATTAATGTTGAATATATACAGTATGTACCTTCTCCATCCTGATGAGAATATGTAAATTTTATGTCAAATATCTGGTTTTTGCCTCTGAATTTTAACAATGACAACATGTTGCATGCAGGGTTTGAGCTGAAGGAGTACCACAATCAATGTCATGATGGAGAAAAAATTAAGACTAATTATTATATTCTTTTGTTGATATACATAAAGAATAAAACAATTGCAGGTTGTAAAATAGAGTGTGTACAATTCTTTATAAAGTTAGGTTGTAAAATAGAGTGTGTACAATTCATTATAAAGTAGCAATAAAAATCATTTGCTAGGTCATATTGTCACAAACCACATAGGATCCAGATTCTTGTAATCTCCAATATTCTTAATATTATGAATGGGAGCTTAGGTTTATGACATAATAAATAATGAGTTTTCAAGTTATCACTGAGAATGGATTTCTTCCGAAGTCTCAGGTTCCACAACTCAAAACTTTGGCTAAACCAAGAACTTCAATTTTCTAAGGAAAAGAACCAGAAGGCAAAGCAATTTATTGAAATAAGTTAGAAAACAAGAGACACCTAACCAGTTCATTTCTCAGGTTATTGGGGTTCTTTAAGAGTTTAAGTTGTCCTGCAAAAGAGCCAGATCCAGAGCTCTCACAAGCCAAAATACCCAGCCACATAGCTTTCTAACTATGTCACAACTTAAAAAAGGGAATGAATATGCATTTTCCCAACTCAGATAAAGTTTCCAAAGTTCAAAGTTTCAAACAATTGGAAACCATAAAGTGAAGTTTATTTAATGCTGAAGCTGATTCTACAATGCAGATTTAAACAAATATACAACCTGCTCCAAGTTCTTCATGCACCTAATTCTGCCAGCTTTGAAAGTTTGTGTATATTTGGGACCTAATACCAACTAAAACAATATACATACCATAATTTTCATGTTCCAATTTCTTCAAGAGACTGAATACTTGTACAGAATCTAATACTTTTATCTGCTTATTTAGTTAGGAAAAAGTGTTGTGCAGTCCGGACTGTACCAGACTGCACAACACTAACCATTAGAAGGGGGTTGGGCCCCTGATATTGGGGGCCCTCCTCCCATCCAATGATCCTTGTTTTACAGTCCGCTGCAGTCTGGACTGTATAACAGGGTTCCCATTTAGTTAATGAAATTAATACAACACTTACCTTGCAGTTAGACGCATTGAATTCCAAGAACTCTGATGAAGAAGAGCAGGCAACTACTTCAATGTTCTGTAATATGAATGTCATATTAGTGAACATTTTTCTTAATATAGTCATATTAGAAGTCAACTAAAGAAACACCATTTACATACCTCCAAAGCAGAGTCACTCGTGCTTTAGTTTCTTGTTGCTGTGCGCGATAGCTCATGGATTTGATACAATTAAATTATAGCTGATGTGTACATAGATACACTTTAACGGCATTCAACTGACTGAAAAATTGGCATAGAGTGAAATTTGACCATAATCAGAGGCAGCCATCTCTGATCCTTTTTATTGTCCAACCTTCTATGAAGATGAAATTAAACCAGGGAATATGTAGAAGGTATTATGTTTCTCAAACACTTCTCCACAGACTCATCAAAACTAATCGGTTGAGATATAAAGAAGTCAGCAGTTAAACCCCCATTCCTTTGTCATTTCATAAATTCATTAATTCCCTGATGAAGCCCACAAAAGATGATCCTCTTCTTTCTTGTTGAGCCCAGATGGGGTATTTTACTTGGAAAATCCCTCACTCTATTTTGCTGAGACTTTGAGATTGTCCTCTTTTTGGTTTAGGGACGTGCAATCATCAATCAAGCTCTGCAAAATAATTGATGCCTCAGAAATTACTCCTTGACGCAGGTGCTTGTGTATAATCTCCAAGTACTTCAAAGCAGTTTGAAGTTCTTGTTCATTGAAATTGTTGGAAAAGATATTCCTCCATGCTTTTGATCTTCCCTCTAAGCAAACACCATGTAGCAAGGCAGCAAAAGAGACAGGATCTAGAATGAAACCTTTACTCATTATCTTATCCTGCAACTGGAAAGCAATTTTCACCATTCCAGTTTGGCAAAGGCAGATCAAGATAGAGTTATAAGCAGCAGCTGTTTGAGACCATCCATCAGAAATCATCAGGCTGAAAGATTCCAGAAACAAAGATTTCCCTTTATGTAGAGATATTGCACTTGGGTCACTATTTGTGAATCCATTTACCAAGTAATTGAAAGTAGCATCATTGGGAATGCAATTTTTAGTTAGCATCAACTCAAAAAAGGATGCTGCTTTTGAAAGTTTACCTTCCTTGCAAAAGCTCCCAATTAATATAGTGTAAGTGACTACATTAGGTTCCAAACCACTGGTCTGCATTGTCTTAAAAGCCTTTTCAGCCCTACTGGACTCTCCTCCACGGCAAAATCCATTAATAAGAGAGGTGTAAGTCACCACATTTGGCTGGCATTTTCGTTTGACCATCTGCCCCAATATTGTTAGTGCACCATTGATATTTTGCTGCTTTACATACCCATCTATAATTGTAGAATAAGTGAAATCATCTGGGTAGAGATGCCCTTCTATCATTCTATTGACACATAAAAGAGCATCCTTCATTTTACCAAATTTGCAGAAACCCTTAATCATGGCATTGTATCCCACGTTGCCAGGATCCATATCTTCTTCAATCATGACTTGAAAGAATTTTTTTGCCTCCTCAAGGTCACCATTCCTGATGAACCCATCTACTAGAGTGGCATAAACATATGCATCAGGTTGTACATTTTGGTCTAGCATCTCAGCGAGAAGGACCTTAGCAGCAGGAAATCTCCCTTTCTTGCAAAGTCCATTCATCAAAACATTATATATAGCAGCATCAGGCAACATTCCTCTTTCAATCATTTTGTCTTTCATTTTCAATGCAGCATCCACTTCTCCTTTAGATATAAATCCATGGAGAAGAGCTCCATAAGCAATTAAATCAGGTTTATGCCCTCTTTCTGTCATCTCAATAAGCAAATCTGAGGCCCTTATTAAATTTCCTTGTCTGCAGTAGACATGTATGAGAGGAGTGTAACTGAATTTATTCGGCTTCAATCCCCTTATTATTGCCTCTTCCAGAAGTTGATCAGCCTCCTGATTCTTTCCTTCTCTACAAGAACCACATATTAAAGTGTTATAGGTAACAATATCAGGTTCACAACCACTCTTGGTCATCCACATTATAGTCTCCATAGCTGGAACTTTAAAAGCATGCCTATATCGAGCATCAATGATATTATTATAAACTTGAACATTAACACCCAAACCCCTCTCTCTCATTTCCAACAAAAGCTTATCAACTGCCTCAAACTTCCCTTTCTTACAAAACCCATTTATCATAGCTCCATATGTCTCCAATGTAGGCAAAAATCCCATCATTTTAAGCTCCTTAAAAAGCTTAGTAGCATTCTCAATGTCGCCTTTCTTGGAATACCCATCAATGAGTGTGTTGTAGAACAGAATATTTGGCACGCACCCCTCTCCCCATCTATCCTCAATCAGCTTCTTACCCTCCTCAACCTTCCCTTCTCTACACAAACCCCTCATCATTATGCAAACACTATAATTATCAAAACCATCTCTCTTAATCATTTCGTCGAACAAGTTACGTGCAACATCAACCCGCCAACATTTCACTAACGCATGGAGCAAAGAATTACAGGCAAATACATCAGGCACACAATTCTGAATCTTAACCATGAAATGGTACAATTCAACAGCTTTATTAACCAAACCAGAATCTGCATACACGCGAATAACAAAGCTCAAAGCTTCCTGAGTAGGCTTTATATCTTCCATTTTCATGTTCTCTAACACAACTTCAATCTCCGGAAACACCTTAAACCTCGCTAAGAGTCTCAAGAAAGAAGAATATGCAAGTCTATTAACAGCCAAACTTTTTCGGTGTTGTCCGGAGACCCAATCAAAGAACTTGACACCCAATTCAACGTCATACAGTCGATCAAGCACAAAGTGGGCAATCTCTGAAACGCCGGTTTCCTCATCATAGAAACGAATCTCGAGAGATTCTGGCCATTTTCGATCGGTTTTGAGGATTTCAACGGTTTCATTGACGAGATTTTTGAGCTGGGGAGTTGAAGGAATTGAAGAAGGGGATTTTCGTTTTGGGTTGTGAAGAGGCTTGATGCGGGAGAGAAGGTTTCTGGACATGGCAGATTGAAGCCAAAAAAAGCAGAGACCTGGTTTGCGTTTCGTGGGTTTATGGGAGGTTTATTCATTTGGAGTCTTTACCTTCAATCGGCGATGAGTTTGAGAAACATGAACATCAGAGTCATCCACTTCTCCGCCCGCATAACCCATTTATTATTTTACTCATAATAATCGTATTTTTATGTTAAAAAAAAATTAAAGGCGGGTTCTTTAGTTAGGTTTATTTATTTTGAGTTTACCTAATAAGATACAAATTAAAAATTTATTAAATATTTTTTTATTTTAAATTTATATTAAAAATATAAAAATTAAAATTTAATATATAATTATTTAATTAAATTTGTTTATTTGATATTAATATTAAAATTAATATTAATTTTTATATTTTTTAATATCTATTTATTTATTATAAAAAATACTTTTAATTTGTATCTTTAAAGATTTGGATTAGGATTCGGATTAGGAAAACTCATTTATTTTTGATGATGTGTTTTATTATTTTAAAATAAATTACTTATTGTAAGGTACAAAGTGCATGAAGATACTTTGCCTTGCTCTTGACTACTACAAGCACACTTGTTTCCTAGTCGAGGTAAAACTACTAAAAGTATCTTTCACGAGTTCACTTAACTAGGTAAAACTACTAAAAATATTTTTTAGGAGTTCATTAGACTGCAAAATAGGTGCTGTTAAATGAGAAGGCAGTCTCCAATAAAAAAAGTTATCATCTTGTATAATGGTAAATGTTGTACTCTTAATAACACTTGTTTTGACCTTTCAAGCTCTCCTCTATTTTAATTAAATCACATACCACATAAATATTTATAATTGGTTGTAGCCTTCAACTTTGGATATGTTAATTTTAACTATTACCTCTAACTAGTAACTACTAAATAAAAAAAGTTTCAGTTGACTTGAATTAGAAGTGTGTCTTAATTGTCCAAGAGTTAGAGAGGGCTTAATTGAGAAACATCGAAAAGTTTTGGGCATTATGATGAAGATTTTCTTTTCTCTATGTTTTAAACTTCGATTTTCTAAGATCATATCAAACTTCAATCCATTGAGAAATAAGAGGTAGCCCCAAAATCCATAAAATTATAGAATAAAACAGAGTTGCTGAGGCCTGTAATACATAATCAACTTCGGTGCTTTAAATTTATCCAATTATGATTTAAGTTTTTTTGAGTCTACACGTAGAGGAGAAAAACTTGGAAAGTTCTTCAGAGTCGAGCAAACTCAGCTATTGCTTCATCTTTAGTCCATGGAAGTAATAATCAGCAACCCCAATGCACCAATGAGAATATACTGCAATGGTAACTGATCTGGAGACGTGAACTGCATGAATGGGAAGCAGTGGCAAGGGAACAATTACTGCAAGGCTTGGACTCGGTCAAGTTACAGCAAGGAGCTAAAGACAGCTGGAGTTGGATACACACCAAGGATGAATTCTATACAGCCAAATCGAGATATCAACCTCTAACATCCATCCAAGACTGCAATCGCAGACATGAATTTGATAGAGTTTGGAATAACTCCGTTCCATCAAAGATTTGTGGGTTTTTTTGGCAACTTCTACTTGACAAAATTCCCACTAAGGTGAACCTATTCGAAAGGGGCATAATCACACAAGCCCATGAGTTGATTTGCTGTATATGTAATGAGCATGTTGAAGACAGAGATCATCTATTTTTGAAGTGCAAAATCGTGGATGAAGTCTGGGATAAGTGTTATAAATGGTGGAATTTGCAGAAAAAGAATGCTGACAATTGCTGGGAGGCATTCGTGAAGCATGCAGATTCTCCACCATATCCAAGTATGAAGAAGGGATGTGAAGCTATTTGGTTCTCACTGGTATGCACAGTATGGCTAACCAGGAATGGAAAGCTGTTTAACAAAGAGGAGGCTGATACTGCAAGGATGTTTGATTTAATTCAAACAAGAGCCTTCCTGTGGGTAGGGAACAGAGGAAAAGGCAAGAATTGCTTATTTTCAGATTGGATTATTAACCCCAACTTGTGCAGATTTTAATTTGCCTCTTTTTGTTAGTGGGGTTTGTATTTTGTACTAAAATGTTTTAAGGGTTTGAGTATCCCTCATGCTCACTACTAATAAAATTTTTTGCCTTTCAAAAAAAAAGAGAGAATATACTACAAGAAAGGCCCAGAGGTAAGTTCTTATCCAGAAAAAGAAATCCCATATGTCACCAATGTATCATAGTCATAATTCAAAAACAAAAAGTACGAAGATGTATAGTGGAAAAAAGGGGAGAAAATCTAGGAGCAGGGAGTAATGCAAAATCACAGATAGGAGTTGTGCAAATGAAAAGGGTCCACATTTTGTGTACTTGAATATTAGATTTTCATATAAGAGCAACATATTTTGAAGTAAACAAACCTTGATGATGGGCTTTTCGGTCATATGATAATTGTCACCCAACCAACATAGGGTAAGAACCTGCAAATCACAAAAGTTAACAATATGAGGAACTTTTCTCTTCTGAGAAAGAGCTCAAACTCTTGTTTACTTGAAACAAGTGAAGATTTATTTAGACAGAACGCATGCAAGAAAGAAAAAGTACAAATTGAAATTAATTTTCAGTCTTGAATTCTGTGGTAGGGTTGAGCTCAACTCAAGTGTAAAACAGGCTCCCATAACCTTTAAGGAGAAATGGTATTTGTAATTAGCAAGCCAAGAGAGAAAGGAGGCAATCCCCAATCCCTCAACCACACACTGGGGTTTGGGGTTCAATATTTCCTGGGTTCATTTTAATTTCCATTAAATCTCAAGAGGACAATATCAATTCAAGATTTCAAGTTGACAGTTTAGGATTTTTAATAAACAACATCCCCCACATATAGGAAAAATGAAAGTAAAATGGAAAGTGCTCCCCTCGTTCTAATGTTCCAGTTTTAAAAGAAAAAAAATATGTGCCCACACTAATGTTACATGCTTGATATGTAACTGTTTGCATATACGTGAGCAAGTTAATTCTCCAGAAATATTATGATTTTCCAACATGGACAGGCACAACCGACAACAACAGAAAAATGTTATTGTTGACTAGGACAACTTTTAAATCAAA
>BPVZ01000113.1:415313-428507 GCA_020521535.1 Rubroshorea leprosula
ATTCTCCAGAAATATTATGATTTTCCAACATGGACAGGCACAACCGACAACAACAGAAAAATGTTATTGTTGACTAGGACAACTTTTAAATCAAAAGAAGTGAATGCCAGAGACTTTACCCAACGGCTCTGCCCATGATATGATGCCACTGAAACCAGAGCTGCCCTTGAGCATATATACAAACCCTGTCATCAAGACCATTGTTGTCCCCTGAAAGAGAGCAAGGATGAAGGAAGGGTGTTTAATAAGAAATTTTAAATTCTGTCAATTTCCAACAATTTAATATTTATTTTAAAAACCCGGCACCGTTTGTGAGGACGTCAACTTTGCCATTGTCTTTTCTCTCATAGGCCTAAAACAAAAGCACATTCACCAGATGATAAGATCATGGTTGATAATAGAAACAAAACAACTTCAAATAAAATGAGAGCAGTACATTTTCCGATTCCCATGCAAAACTGCACAAGAAAGTATTGGCATAATTTATCTTTCCAATTTGAAAAACCCATAGTTTTTTCAGAAAATGTGGGTCCCAGGGAAATGTATACATATAAATAAAGAACTTAGAAACTGCATACATCAAATAAAAATTAGCATTCAACAAACCAAGTGTAGAATTTCAGAAGCTGATTGACCATAAAAAGAAAAAAAAAAAAGAAAAAAGAAGAAAAGCATCCTCACACTCACTATAAATTTCTGGATATGAAGCAATTTGAGATAATCATGGATTCTCCAAGATCACAATCCAAGTGATGATGAGTTGAATTTATATACATATTAATTTGAAATTTTTGTGTTAATATTATTAATATTTGGATGAGTTTATGAGATTTTAAATAATTTTCATTTTTTTTATAGGAAAGAACTTAATGGAAAGAAATAATAATTTTTATAGGACCAAAATAGAAAGAACTTAATTAAAAGAAATCATAACTTTTAGGACTAAAATGCAAAGATCAGAAAGCTAAGGATTAGATTGTGCAAAAGTTACGGCCAATTCTGCCATTTTTCCATTAACTAAAATTTCTTAAACCGCCAGGAACCCGGACTTTTCAGTTTTCACTCAGCGATTAAGCAGAGTTGTCAGCACCTTGTTTTGGGGGTCGACCCCCTTGGACAATTTCAGAAACTTCGTCCACTGCATGTTATTTTGGTGTGGGCCCCATGTTTATGCTAATTAGTTTTTTTACACTCTTATAAATATTTATTCAATATCAGAATTGTGAGAGTTTTTGCGGAGGCTTAGGCAGCTCTTTTTTAGTACTATTGGAGATCAAAATAAAGGAGGCAACCAATAATAAGAGATCAAAAATTTTAATTTTTTAAAATTAAATTTTGTTTTTTCTTAATTTATTTTTTTTATCTATTATATGATATTCTTATATTTATAATTATGATTTCAAGTTTCATTATTTTTATTATGAATTAATTTAGCCTATTAAGGCTATGATGTAACTTAATTAATTTAATATATTTTTTAATTTTTATACTTTCAATTAAAGTTATTTACATAATGAGTTTTTATTGTTGAACTTAATGTTTCAAAAACTTGATCACCTTTTGATGGTTATGTGATTTATACATGAACTTGATGAAGAATTGCATGAATTAGATCAATAATAACATTAAACGTGTTAGATTATAAGATCGAGACATAATTAGTGTCACATGTGGTGGTGGAGGAAGAGAAGAGTTTTAGGAGCTCTCCCTTTTTACAGTAGAGGTTTTCACATCATCAAATGCTAATTAGTTTGTTTTAAATTATATAGAGATATGACTAACTTAGCAAACATGTGAAGGATTAACTTGACTTGAGAAAGTTAGTTAATTAATTTAGGAAAATCTGCTATTAGAATTTGCTATTACATGTAATAGCACTCAACAAATTAATCTTGAAAGCATATTAATCTAGAATTTATATTAATTGATTATGGTGAAATCAAATACCTCGATACCTCATATCTTGATTATCTTTATTTTAATTTTAATTTTTTGTTATTTTTTAATTAGAATTTTCTTCCATTTCAATTGTTTAAATAAATCTATGTTAATTATTTTTGATATTCAGTTAATTACAATCCTCATAGATTTAACACTCTATTTATCATTATATTACTTAAAGTGACTAATGTACTTGTTAGAGTGATTCTAGCATATTACCAACCAGTACAATTCTTTTTGCAACTCCTCAAAGCCAACTAGTTGTTATCTTTTTAAGTCATGTAAATACAACTCATAAGCATGATGAGAAAAAATTGTGTTGTTCAACAGCTATTACGACAAAACAATTAATAGATCATGGATCTTCACTTTAATATTGAAGATGGCTCTTCCCCACTAAATCAATGGTGGATATGCATTTTCACTAGAATCCAGAATGGTGAAGGAGATGTAACAATGGTAGTTTACAGTTAACCAATCCAATAATCTTAAGATGTACCAATTCCTCATATACATAAGGACAAAAGTTTCAACACACTTTTAAAAATGAAGACATGTAAACTAACATGCAGTTAGTCAAATTTTTACCTTAATAACACAATGGACAATTGGAATTTCAAAGCCCATAAAAGCTTACAATTAGACAAAAGTTAGTGAAGGAGTGAGTTGAAGAACAAGGGATAGCACTAAAAGGAAATGTAATCATGCAATCACATAATAACATCCACCTACACATCAAAAGACAGTAAAATTGAATTCAAAATGACGTAAATTGTCAAAATCCTTTTTGCATTTTTTTCATCCATCAACTTTGATAAAGCACTTTTTGGTTTCTCCATCACGTTAAGTCTATCTAGTTGGCATTTTCTAAAGGTTAAATGCCATATTTAATCTCTAAACTTTTAATTTAAACAATTTTAGTTCTTAAACTATTTTTTGTATTTTTTGTTCCTCAATTATAAAAAAATACATTTTTTTTAATCCATCTGTCAATTTTGTCTATTAAGGCTTTCCATCTAGCATTCTTTAAATTTCCTTTAATGACTTAGATGTGCATAATTTTAGTTTCCTTTAATGACTTGAATGCACATAAATAAAAGTTTAGAACTAAAAATGTGCAACAAATATTTGTTTAGGAACAAAAATGTGTGTAAAATAACAATGAAATTTAGGGACCTAAAAAATGCCAATTGTATGGGCAAAATTGACATAAAGACAAGAAAAAAAAAGAGAAGAAGAAGCATTTTTCTAAGTTGAGGGATGAAAAAGTGAAAAAAATAGTTTATGAACTAAAATATTCAAAATTATAAGTTTAGAAACTAAATTTAATATTTAACCAAAATCTAATTATCACTTAGAATAAAATCATGGTATGAGCAAAAAGAGAAAAAAGGCCCAATAAATGAAATATAGGCACTTACATCAACATGAAAAACTATAATCTCCCTTGCATATGATACAATTGTAATATAATAGGAACCTTGAATGTTGAATTAAGGGCACACTTTTATCATAAAATGTATATAAAAAGAGAGTTTTTCTAACTTATGTGTAGTTTAATGATACATTTATTGCACTTTTTTTATCATTAATTTGTATGGGAAATTATGAAAGTAAACTTTGTTTTTAATAACAATGTCATGTGAAGTTTACATATAACAATTTGTTACTCTAATAAAGCATATAGGAAAGATCATGTCATTATCTTTATGGATGTTTTGTAGGATTGTAATGAAGTTTATTTATGAAACGTTGCAAATAATAGTTACACAACACTTGGCCACAGACTCGTGGCATAGAAAGTGGTTTAGTTATCTAGTTGCCCAATTCAACATTCCATGAGGCTTAATTGAATATTTGAGGTTTGAGGCTCTTCCATATGAATGGTGTTGTATAATGTATAAATATTTGTTATTGTAGTTGGAATCATTAGTGTGGGTAAAGTTTCTGCCTTAGAAAGCCTTTATGACAACTCATATATGAACTAAATATGTTTATCTCTAGTGATGTAGATTCTCTTATGTCTCATGTTGTAGATTATCTTATAACTTACGACTACATGCACTATAATTTCCATGTGAATACTAGAAAATTAGGACGAGATATCTTCACTTGATTTTGACAAAGAAGAACTTTATGATGTTTGTTCTACAATTTTTACTCTCAACTTTTTATGCTAGGCTGCTATATTATTTATGGATTTGGGCTAGCTAGTGAAGTAGGAGTTAAGAACTTTTATTTTAAAATTGGTGTAAAAAACCCATATTTTCTTAGAACATCTAATATCAACACTTTGAAATGTTATTCCATGCTTAAAGCTAACTGATTGTTTATCTACCTTTTAGCTTTCCCTAGATGTATATCATAGATGCCCAATGCTTTTTCAAAAAACCTTTTTTGAACTTTTTGTAGGTTATTGAATACATCTTTAGTATAAAGGGCAATTTTTGCATTTATGTTTCACTATAAGTTATTGTAAAACAGTTTAAAGATGTGCAAACGAATAATGAAAATCAAAATTCCTATTCTCTTAAAAAAGAGAGATATTGCTCATCTCTTCTGAGTATAATCTATAACATTTTAATTAAAAAAACGAATAAAATAAAGTTTTCAACATAGTGGAGGAAAAACTTAAGGCTTTTTAGATGGTGAAGGGTCATCATCCACGACATTTTGTTTATATATTTACCATATTCATTTTTGAAAAATTTATTTTATCAACATATATTTATCATCTATACAGCGTGCTTCTTTTATTTTTTTCCCCTCTTTCAGTCACTCTCACTTGAAGCAAGTACCTAAAGAGGGAAGACAATCAAATGATAAGAATTATATAACAAGCACTTTTGAGATGGAAAAGAAATGAAAAATTGTATTTGAATGCAAGTCCTTCATGTATATATATAAATTTCTTACTTAATCCCTATCCCTTTGATTAGGATTCAATACTCATGGGTGAACGAAAATGCCAATATGCTTTTATTCTATTATGTCCCCTTTAAATAGTTTATACAAGCTAATTATGTATTTGCAGCAATTGACCCAAGTCATTAGTTGAATTTTCCATTGCAAATTGGGTGCAACTGATTTTTTGTAAATAGAATTTGCCTGCATACATCAAATTTTTGTGAGGAAAATTAAAATAGTTTACCCTGTAACTAAGAGAGCCAAGGAAATTGCCCAAAACAAATGTTGGTAGCATTTGTACTTGGGTTTCTTGTGTTTTATATTATATCTTGCTAGAATGTACTTATGGTTGACATATCCATATTGAGGGCGAAAAGAACTACAAATCTTAAAAGAGATCCAGACAGGAACCCTCCAATATGAGCAAAATTGTTGACATGAGCTAAGAATTTGACATCTAAATTTAAGCAAATTATCAACACAAGGCTCACAAATGTTGCATATTGAACAAACATAAATTAGAAAAAAAAATTTGAAACCAAATCAAGTTTGATCAAGTCTTTTAAATTGAGTTTATGCACCTTATTTGCATAGAGTGACCAGTTGGTCATGGCTCCCAATAGCCTAAAAAGTTAACTACATGAATTGACAAAAATGGCTGGCTTTGGTCTAGTAGAAGCAAGAGTAGACATCAAGCTTCCACCAAAACCTAATAACACATAGAATTTCGATTCTTATTCTTATATTCAAGTTGTTGATGTTGAGAATTATGAACATATAAAGATTTTTTTTTTTTAATAGCAATATGGTACATATAAAGTTATGTTCTTACAGAATCCAAATTCTTGCTCTAACCGAATTCCAATAAATAAAGCGTTTGTCATGTTGGCCACTAAATGGATATTTTCAGCATGAAACCATATGTAGGACATGAGGCACCACGTTTCATTTTTCTTGACCACTAAATTCCTTTCTAACGCTCTTAAACCCTCAGCTTGGCAAAAAGAACATGTTTAGGAGTGGAAGAAAATTAGAATGAAACTCAAGAATGTTGCCTTTGGATCCAAAGAACATATGGATGTTGCATAATGCATATCTTTGTTTAAGAAAAAGATAAGATTAAAGTCTTATGTAGTTGTTAAAAGGCTAAGGAGAAGATTTTCCTTGAAAGGTTGGAAAGAAAATCATCCAAGATATTCATAAAAAACACATCTTTCTAGACTCATTTTTGTCAAACAATCATTGATGTGCATGGATAGGGCAAACATTGTAATGTTGGTTGAGAATATGAGAGGCACAAGCCTTGAAAACTATGGTTTTGGGGGTGGGGTTAAATATTGTGGTGGAGGCATCCTATGTTCCTTGGTGTACTAGGGTGGTGTTAGCCTCACCTCCATGGCAGTAAAGAATAATGTTGCACTTTGTATCATTGCTTTTGAAATCAAGTTGGAGGTCAAACCATTTTGACCTCTAGTTCTCAATTTTGATGAATTAACCAATTAGACCAGTCAAAATACTAGTTTGACCAGTAGTCAATTATTTAACTAATATATATATATTTATTTATTTATGGACGCCATGTTGTAAGCTACTATGTTGGTTTAGTGGTAAGAGTGGTTTTTGGCCTTTCAAATGATTTGTGTTCCAAACCTTCTAGTGTAAGTTTTATTTTCATATAACATCTTGTATATAATCTAATAATAAAAGTAAGGTTAAAATCCTTTTTTGGTCCCTCAACTATTATACGGACCCCCGATTTGGTCCCTAAACTAAAAAAATCCTTGATTTGGTCCCTACTGTTTACCATTTTTACCTCGATTTGGTCCTTCCGTTAAAAATTCAATGATGTGTCCAGTTAACTAACGGAAAATGATGACATGTCAAAATATTATTATAGATCAATACCATGTCATTAAAACACGTCAGATTTCAACCAACAAAAAAAGTGGGGCCCACCTCCTACAAAAATCACTATCTTCTCACCTTCTTCCCATTCACACCCTAGATGACAAACACCATGTCACTAGTTTTTGCCATGTTGTCTTTCACATGGAGTAAAATTTTGACATATCATTGTCTTACCGTGAATTAACAGTACAGGTGGAGAGATGTTTAACGAAATGACCAAATTGGGGTAAAAATGGTAAACAGTAGAGACTAAATCATGGATTTTTTGAGTTCATGGACCAAATTGGGGGTCCGTACAATAGTTGAGGGATCAAAAAAGAGGTTTAACTTAAAAGTAATTTAATGCAACTCATATCAATTATAGTACTAGTAGCGTGGTGGTTAAGGCTTTTGTGCCATTTGAAGTGGTGAGTTCAAATCTTGTGCTTGACATTTTGGAACAAAATTTTGTCTAATTATTGAACTTGACGGTTCACACAGTTCATTAGTTTTTTTAATTTTATCGATTCCTCTGATTTTGAGTGTTTAATCCCTTGAACAATTTTATATGTCTAATTAGATTGAATTTATGATTGAGTATCGATTTAACTAGCCAAACCATTTGATCCAGTTAAATTCTAAAAACACTGCTTTGTGCCATTGCTAATTGTGATAGCCATAAAGAGACACTATTGTGCACTAGAAGACGAAAAAAAAGATGTCATTTATAGGATTTGGGTGGCAAAGAATGAGTTTTCCTTGGTTGGTAAGTTTGGTACCTCCAATTGCTTATAAAAAGTTTTAGGAGGCCAATACCTCCTATTGTAGTCGTTTTCAAATTTTATTTGGAGTAATTTAGCTAAGCCGATATTTCATATATATCCATTGGCCAAAAAAATAAAAGTTACCTATATATATATTGATATTTCAAATCATGGACTATACAATAAGAGCTAGCCCTCCCCTTCCCAACTCCTTCCTACATATCCCAGAGTTTGAACTTGAGATCTCCAAAATAAAAACTCGAGTTTTTATCCATTGGAACGTCTCCTAAGGGACATATTACCTACATATATACAAATTAACCAACACCATCCATACAACCAAAAAAAAAAAAAAAAAAAAAAAACTTTATTACTAATGATAAATCAAACAATAACAATCTTGTAGTAATGTACTCATTGAGCATGATTTTAATTACAAACACAACAATGCAATCTCTCAATTAAGCTCCTACCACCTCCCTTTCATATTCATAGTAATCATTCACACTTAAAAAAAATTCATCAAATACATCATGATGATTTTAATTATTCTTAGAATTAATTAATTAATTAATTAATTAATTAATGTAACAAGCAATCTACTTTAGGAATAGAGTCTTGATACATTCCATGAGTATTGTGGCAATATGAGTAAGTGTTGTAGCCTGCTTCTGTAGATGTTAGACGAATATGGTTGAGTACAATCTTGGTGCAGCTTTGTTTTCGACTACAACTGAAGTTGATGGCTTTACTATTAATTGATGTCCCTTCAAATCTTGAGTATGAGACATGGCTAATTTGAATTGCTGAGCCCTACATATATGTCGAAAAACCATAGTTATAGCATATTTGAACACAATATCTTATTAAGAAATATGAGCCAACATTAATATCTTGCCTTCGTATTGCATTGTTTGTAAGGACAGTAAAATTGGTCAATTACAATGGGATTGGTTACTTCATAAAGTTTAATCTTCTTGAATGAGATCCTCTTGGCATATCCACGACCTCCCTATGGAAATGGAAGATGATTAGTAGAGGAAACATGAAAAAAAAATGTTGGCTTTTCAAACTAACTACTCATATTATGTACTTACTGGCCATGTTTTGATCCTTGCTCCATTTAAAGTTCGGTTGAAAATACAATTTTTCACATGAACATTCTCCACTTTTACTCTATGTTTTCCTACACCTAAACTCCCAATACTGCAAGAAGTTAAAAATGATCAATAAGCAAAATTGACCTTCTATATGCTAGTCAATGCCCTTGTATGACAACATATATTACAAACCTTATGCCATGTCCTGGGCCACATGTTATACCAGTGATGTTGATGTCAGAATTGCCTGCGTTAACTGCAATACAATCATCACCTACAAATTGTATGCACAAAAAATTAAAACATTCTCATTAATGTTGAAAAAACATATAGAAACACAAATTTATTATGTTTAAGGTTAAATTCTAAGGCTACAAAATGCTGTATAATCCAAAGATATATATGAAGTTCAAGTAAAATAAGTTACATACCAGTTCCAATGTAGCTATGAAGAATCTTAACATTTGTAGAGTAGGCGATATCAATACCATCAGTATTAGGGCTTGTTTCAGGGGCGTTTATGTAGAGGTGAGAAAGGATCACATTCTTACACTTTGCTATTGAGATATGGCTTCTTTGGCTATTTAAATGCTTCAATCCATTGAGTTTCAAAGTAATACATTCAAAGAAAACCAATGCCTATAACCAATCACCAAAGTAGGACACAACTTAATGTTGGAAAAATAAAATTTGTTATTTTCTTAGCAAAAAAGCAAAGGAAAAAAGTTCCTACTACTTACAGCAGGTCGTTTGCAGCTCCATCGTTCCAACTTCAAAAAAGAAATGCTTAAGCTTTGGTCAATACAATTTGAAGAAGGAATGAAAGGATAGAAATTATTTTTGCAAATGTTATCACTTACACCAGGGCAAGACTGCCACCAATTATAGCCTTGACCATCAATTTGTCCATTTCCATGCAAATAAAGTCCATTAATCCTTGCAAAAGAGATCCAATATTCTTGGTCATGTCCTTCCCATGCCCATGTGTCTTTAGGTGCAACAATATTTCCCAAAACCTATAATGTTATTATTAAAAATGCTCAGTATTTTTGCTAAAGTAGTAAGAGATCAAGTTCACAAGAAGATGGTGAATGCATTTACATACATACCATTACATGAATGTAGGAATTGCAAGGGCCTCGAAAGGAAATAGGATATAGCAAGAATGTCTTTCCTTGGGGAATGTAGAGAGTTGGATTTATTGTTGTAGCTCCACAAATTGCTTCCCATGCCCTTTTAAAAGCCTAAAACAATATGTGACATTAGTTAAATACAATTCTTCATCTAAAGAACATGTCACATGAGATCATAAGGGTTGGAACACTAGAATCCATTTTAATCTATCAATGCATGAGATTGAAGGAAAGATTTACATGGGAATCATCTGTAGTGCCATCTCCAACAGCTCAATAATTTATTACGTTGAAGAACGTTCGTGAAGAACCAGAGACAACCATTATCAAGAGCAAGACCAAGGTTAAAACTAGTTCCTACATCATCAATTTAAATTCATGTAAGCAACATAAAATTATATATGATATATTTTTTCCCTTGTACTAGTGATGAGAAAATGATAGTGAGAGAGAGCCAAGTTCTTACCATTCTATAAAGATTAGAGCAAACCAACAATGGCACACAAAACACAATTACAAAGTCCATTTGATGTTATAATTGAGAGTGCGATATTAAGGTGATATTCTCTCAATGGAAGAACATGAGAACTTTTGAAAAAGAAAAAAGAAAAAGGTGAAGCATATATATTCCCTTCATTATCTTCAACAAGAATGCACTAAAAAAACTGAATATAGAGGCATGAGCAAACTTCTAGTCCAAGCAAGAGTACTTACCATAAGCAAGTTCATTATATTTTAAACTAAAAAAAGGAATAGTAAAGTTTTAACTCTAATATTGGATTCACTAGTAAAAGGGTATTATGTTGTATATTAGGTGAAGTTCAAGTATTGGAAACAATTTTTAAGGAAATTAATTTCTTTAAATATAGTAGGCCAACCTGGAAAGTGCCTTTAAAATCATCAATAGAAATATTAGTCTTAAGGTGCATGCAAAGTAAGCCAAAGTGTATATTTTTTCATAAATATTAAAAAAAAGAAGAAGATGAAGAATAAAGACCAACCAAAAAAAAGAAAAGAAGATGGTAGAGCTTGGATTATAGGTTACTTCATTGACAAAAAAGTATGTACTAGAGTTCTATTTTTTGTTGATAAAGGAAAATTGATGAATTGAGTAAACAATTTTATATCTACATAAGGAAGTAATAGCTTGAAGACCTTGAGGAGCTCTCATAACTCTTTAATAATCCCTTTGCGCCAAAAAAAAATTGTCATTTTATTTTATTTTTTTTCTAAATTAAGGATTTGAGGACAATATTAATATTTATCTACAATACCTTTTAAAAAAAATAAAAGATGAAGGGAGACTTTTTTGCAATTGGATGTTTAGTTAATGTAAATGAATAGTAATAGGGTTAAAGTAGGAAAAAAAATTTCTACCCTAAAAAATGAAAAAATAACAATTAATTTGGGATAAATTCAAAGTCAAAAAATGATGTTTATCTTACTTTAAAATAGAAGAAGTAAAAGGGAAAACCCCCTCTTAAACTTCCAAACTTACCCCAAATTAACATTTGAGCTTTTAAATTAAAAATAGTGTAAATAAGCCACCAAACCCTTAGAATGATGCCAATTAGCGATTAAACCCCTCAAAAGATGCAAATAACTCATCATCATTAATAGCCCAACACATGTGATCTAATGTTGTCCATTCTTTTTCTTTGCTTTGTCCCATTGTTTCACGTGAGAGCTGATGTGGATCAAAATATCCCTTAAGTAGTAAAATCCCCTTAAAATGGTCCACATTGTTGAGAATACTAGATAAAAAAGGGGACATGTAGGCCATTTTGGGGGAAATTTTATCGCTTAAGGGGTCCTTTGATCCACATTAGTATTCATGTGGAAAGTGGGACCAAGGGAATGAAAAGAACAAATTGAGTGAGATCACATGCATTGGGTCATTTATGATAAGGTTGATTTGCATCCTTCAAGGGATTTGAAGGTTAATTTGCAATATTCGAGAGATTTGAAAGCTTATTTGCAATGTTTTTAGTTTAGGGGCTCATGTGTTAATTTGGGGTAAGTTTGGGGGGCTTAGAAAAAGAGTTTGGCCTTAATAAAAGTTCTTTCTTTGCCGACAGAAAAAAGTCTTAGAGATGTGCTATATGTGAAAAAGATGAAAAAGTGTATTATAGGTTGAATTATATATTAAAAAGTATAGTTTCATTTATAAATTTATTAAAATATTTTTCATAAAATTATTTTATTTTATTTTATTAATAATAATTTAATAATGCACTTTTAATATGCTATTTTGTAAAATATGAATCCCTATTACAGATAATTTATGGGATGATTCACATGTAATGATGAGAGACGATTATTGATCAATCAATGTGTCCTCTTTGACATCAAGGACATGAGAGGAATAAACACTTCACAACAAAAAAATCTTTCAAGAAATTAAAGAGAGGATTATGGATTTATAACCTATTGCATAGTCTGGATTTATAAAATGAAAAAGGGTAGGGAATAACCTAAGGGTGTATTAATTATATTTTTATATTTAATTTTTATAAAAAATTACAAAGGTTGATATTATTTTTATACTAATACTATATGCATATTTTTAATTGAATGATTGATAAAATTAGAGTTATTTTTTATTTTTTAATACAAATTAATTACAAAAGGTATAATAAATGCATCCATATATAGCATGTGTTCTCAAGGCATAGATTAGAAATTCCAAAAAAAAAAAAAAAAAAAAAAAAAAAAAAAAACAAAGATCTTGCTTTTTTTCTCTTGTTTTTGGATGCATAGCTTTTCCTTTATATACAGTTCTTACAATAGAATTTTTTAATTTATGTCCTTGGAGCACATGTAAGAATGTTTTTATTGTATTTTTTACTATTAATTTACATGAAAAAAAAAAAAAACTTGACTTTACTTTTATCAATTGTTCAATTAAATTATTTCATGTGGCATTGATGTTAAAAATAAGTTTATTTTCATAATTTTTCATACAAATTAATGATAAAAAAATTCAATAAATACACTTTTAACTTCTGCTCTAAGAACACAAATTAAAAAAGTACTATTACAATTTACAACATTAAAGATTTTCCTAGATCAATAGTAAAAGAAAATTTAATTTGGAATCATTCCATGGGAGCAAGGAGGCCCATATCTTTCTGTATAATTCTCATAAAATTCCTACCATGTCGGCATGTTTAGAGCATTTGGTGCAAACACACACATCATCTTTACTAAAGCCGCCTTTAACCCTTCGTGTAGGCCTACAACTGTCAAATTCCATGCATTGCTTTTAGCTTTGTCACTATTCTATTCTACATTTTTATCTTTCGCCTAATGCAAGCCATGGTTTCTTTAGCATACTTTAAAAAATATATATATTTTGAGAGTTAATTGTCTGAGATTTTCAAGATTTAAATCTCTAATTTAATTATAAATTAGGGTTTTAATATTAATTCATCAAATTCTTATTGATATATATATATATAT
>BPVZ01000113.1:508287-519644 GCA_020521535.1 Rubroshorea leprosula
ATTTTTATTATAATAAAAATAAATAAATAAATGAATGAAAGGCACGATAGAAGATGCTTCTCGTTCTCGATTTTGTGTCCTGATAATGGTGGCCTGGGGCCTCTCGGTTTGGTTATTCTCCATCGTCCATTAAATCAAAGAACGTGTCATTCTTGGTTTGGTGAAATCAGCGGCAAGCTAAGGTGACAATGATGCTGGTTCTGTCACTTCCCAAACCAATCCACCACCGTTCATTTTCTTAAAACCATGGCAATGGTGGGCTCTATTTCACGCATCCCTTTACACAACGTGTTAACATGTCAGAGGCCGTAGCCTAACAAGTTGGTGTTTTTCATCATCCGGGTCCTTCCTTGTTCCTAATCGGCATGCTGTTGTTATCTGTCTCCTCATCCAGCGGCTCTGAATCAATCTCTCTGACATTTTTCATCCTTCTAAAAAGGACCTACCCTAACGCTTTTAGGTATCATTCTCAAAATACCCACAACCTTTATTTCCTTCCGATTGTCACCCACACCTCATGAAATAACCTCATAAAAATGGCCCTAGAGATGAGAAAGAGATATATATGGAAAGCAACTTAATGACTTTTGCCAACTTTGTATGGTAAAGACTAAACAAGTTCTCTTATCTCGTCCATAATTTTCATGCTAATTGTTTCACTAAGGTTTTGAGAAATATAGTTGATTGTTTCAGTTTATGATGGGGGACATTTTGAAGGAAATGAGGAAAGTTTTGGGTGCAATTGCGAGGACATAAAGGTTTGGGGTAATTTGAGAATAAAGTTAAACGATATGAGGCATAGACTTGTAGTTACCCTTCTATAAAAGTATTCTTCTTGTTGACACCATCATCAGGTGGGGTGCTTTCATCTCTTTTTCGGCAAGCACTTTTCTTGTCTAGTTTTCTCAAGAACATAAAAAATGCTGCTACGAAGTTCATCAACACCAATCCTGAATTCATGGTTATCTCATTGCAAAAACTCTTCATCGACAGAGTCAGATTCCCAAGTTCTCCAAAGAAGTAGTTCTATCTCCTTGGCAACTTCCTTCCTCTCTTTACCTGCTGCAGATGACCCAACAAAGAAGCCAACTCAAACCTTATCTGATGCCAATTTCCCAAAAGATACACCAAAACCCAAAAAGAAGAAGTCCTTGATACCACCTTCTTCCATCCTTGACACGAGAGGAAAGCAGGAAAATGAACATGGAGGAGATTCAAAGACTTCAGTCCAAAGACTATTTTCAAGTTCTGGGTTGGGGAAGAGAGTAATGGATGGTGGTGATAATGAGGACTTTGCTGTAGTGAGGAAAGACAGGGTGGTGCAGACATTAGAGATGGGTGGTGGGGTGGGGAATAATGGTGGCAGGATCAATGGCGGTGGATCAGGGTTCTCTGAGAGCAATAATCATGGGAGTGACAGCACTGAGGCTTACTATCAGAAGATGATAGAGGCAAATCCTGGCAACCCACTTCTGCTTGGTAATTATGCAAAATTCTTGAAGGAGGTAAAGATGTGTCCTTACAAGAAGATATTTCTCTGGTTGCATATGGAACCGTTCAATTCTTTTTTGGCGGGTGCAAAAAAAGGATAGGATACTTGACATTAGTTAAACTTTCTGTCAAACTCCCCCTGATTCAATCTCTGTACAAGCTACTTTGTTTTTTCCTTAGCTAAATGTTAGACATTTAGAATTTCTTACATAATGGAGGCTGAGGATTTAAGCACAGAAAGGAATATTCTACTCAAATTTTTTCTTCAAAAGTTTATAGGTTGCCTTTTGCTTTGATTTGATCGAACTTAACTTGTCTGATTTTCTTGTGAAAAGGTTAGAGGAGATTTTGCCAAAGCAGAAGAATACTATGGAAGAGCAATTCTGGCTAACCCAAATGATGGGAATGTTTTGTCACTCTATGCTGATTTGATCTGGCAAAATCACAAGGATGCTTTTAGAGCCAAGACTTACTTCGATCAAGCTGTTGAAACTTCCCCAGATGATTGGTAGGATATACCTAGCTCCATTTCAAGCAAACTCTCTTTGAATTTAGATAAATTATTTGGTACCAATAACTAACATGAACTTTCATTTTTCTGTTCAGTTTTGTCTTGGCTTCATATGCAAAATTTCTCTGGGATGCTGAAGATGAAGCAGAAGAAGAAGAAGAGCATGAAGACAGTGAGCAGAGTGGCGTTCTTCAATCGGATTTCTTTCATCAACCTCCTTATCCAACTATAAATGCAGCTTTCTAGTACATAATAAGATTCACATACATACACGTGTGTGAATTGGCTATGACTAGTAAGTAACCCAAGTAACTTAGCATCTAGGAAACAAATACTGATCTTTTGATTTTGGGGGTACAATAGTAGTGGCTTACTGACTGTAACTTGCTGTGAACAACGAAAATCTTTGCCCAAAGATATATATAAAGTAAATGGGGCTTTTTTTTAACATCTTTTCTACCGTGAAACAAGGAAACTGTGTATACATCATGAGTTACGAGGCTTGCTAAGTTTGCCCCACTAATACTAAGGTGCAAGTTCTTCCCTTCCCCTCTGATATTTTCTTTGCTGGAAGTTTGATATTGAAAAGTAATCATTTTGAAAAACAGTCAGGAGCCATCAGACAATATATTTGTTGACGCTACCTACCACTAAATCTGCAAAAGAGATACATCAGGACTCAAGAGCCCACCACCAGAACGTTACATATGCTTGACCAAACAATTTATTTTAACGTGTCATTTCATAGTTTTCTAGCAAACTGATTAACTCTAAATTCTTCCATATTAAATTCAGCAGAAGAAAATCAAGGGAAAGCAGGTAAGAGGGCTCCTTTTAAATCTATCTTTCCGGGCGGATATTCTTGACTTGTGACATAATCCTATTTGTATGCCTACCATTTTCTCAGGGTCACTAGCTTTCCTTTTCCTGTATATTGCGCTGGATAACCTAACAATATTTATTAATATATAGATACATATATCTTACTTTTCCATTTGCTTTCAATTCTGCGGGCATTTTTTGTAGTCATTCTTCGGCATGGGGCTGCTGAGAATTTATGTCACCATTCAACCATTCCGTGGATGGACTAGTAATTTGTTGGAGGCCCTGGAGATCTGGAATCATCTTCTGTTTCTTATCTGATGTACGACTGCATTTTCAGAGATAATAAGACTATCTCCATTGATGATGAATCAGGGGTGCGCATAATTCCTTATCCCCATATGGAAAGGTTGTTGTTGGCTGCCATTTAGTATTTCATCATCAGCGCTCATCACCCTAACCATTTGCTTGTAACTTGTATATGTTTCTGCTGCAATATCTTGCATGGAAGGCAACTTATTTTAATGGAAAATGATTGAGAAATAATTTTTTTATATAATTTGACATATTAATTAATATTTAATTTTTTTAATTTGTAAATATTTATGATATTATATATATTTACTCATTTAATAATATATAATATAAAAATTATATAAAAAATTATATCCATATTATTATCCTTATTTTAATACTAACAGTTGAAAATAATTACACAGCTTTTATCTATTTATTATTTATTTTATTTTAATTGATAGTTACATAGCATTAACTTGAACTGGGTTTCCTTGATAGAAAAGGGAATACAGTGAATACAGTAACCTTATACAAATATTAACTAAAAATCTCAAAAGAGGGATTTCTGTGTGAAACTGTGAATCAACTGCCTGACTAGCCTAAGAGGTGGATTTAATTTGATGCCGACAAGGTTATTCATGAGATTAGTCATCGAACCACCTGACGATGACATCAAAAGAAAAATAAATATAAAAAGAACAGAGTGCATAATTTTTTTAATGAAAAATGGAATTTTATTGATATATGAAGATTATAAGAATTATAGGATTAACCCAAATGGGATGGATACATCATAAGTATTACACTTATAAAATGTGTAAAAGCACAACATCAAATAATTTAAGACTTATATGAATATTACAGGTAAATCTATATTTAAGATTCAATAATTAAATCGCACTCCAGTATAATCTATTTAGACAAATAATAAATAGGTTGGGATAGACAAATTTAGTTAGTGACTTCATCCCCAACCATGCCTTCAATAGTTGAAATAAGTACAACAATTGATATGAGACCAACCAATATTGTATTTAAGTTGTTATTTTTCTTTGATAAAAGTGAATCTTTATAAAAAAAAAAATATCGAGAAAACTAAGATAGAAGCTGTCAAAAGAGAAGAAAAAACCTCCACAATAGAGGAAATCTCTCATAAAAGAGGAGAGAAGTATTACTTCTAATCATCTACCTTAACACTTTGTTTGGATAGAAAATAGTAAAGGAAAGGGAAGGGAGGGGAATGGAGGAAAATAAAAGAGAATCGAGGGGAAGGAAGAGAAAGGGAAGGGAAGAAGATGGAAGGAAATTATTTGTGTTAATTTTGTTTGGATAAATAAAAGTGAGGGAGGGAAAGAAAAGGGAAGGATTGTATTATTTTATATTTGAATAATTAATGTAAAAGGAAGGGAAGGATTTAAATAATTTTTAATTTACAAACTTATCCTTTGGATTTGTAATGGGATTTGCCTGTTCTTTCTTGCTTGTTAACATTTGTAAATTCATTCAATCACTTCATTATCCACAAAGTTTGCGTGAAAGAAATTAGGCTCCTGACCATATGGCTTCTTTTGGTCATAATATGGCTTTGGGTTAAAAAACTAGTACATGTAGATTAAAGGGAAAAAAATTGTTGGATGAAAAAGCACAAAATAAAAATTTTAACAAAGAAATAGTAAATGAAGTAATCAATAAACAATGAATTTGAAAATGAAAAGTAAATAATTTTATTACAATGTAGTCTCTTTGATGCCAATAAAGAATAAAATAAAATAATTAATAAAAACCAAACTACAAAAAATTATTCAAACATAACTTCCAATTGATGCAAATCAGACTAGTCAAATTTAAAAAATAAAGATAATGATTGTGCCCAAGAACTTGTTGATTGAAAAGTATCAAAACAACTCTTATAACAATATCCAAGCGTCTCCCAAGTGGACGTTCTAGTACTACTCTTAATTTATCTAGATGGTCAAGTAGATATAAATAAGCAAAGGTAATTTAATTTGACTTAAGTTCCTAATTTTCCAACATATTGCAAACTTCAACCTCTAAAAGTGGAGGGTGTGAATTCCCTTCAAATAGACCTTGAGCTACATTATTAATAGCTTCTTGAATGCCCTTTGCTTTATTTTCAATTTCTTGTGAACTCTTTATTTTTTTGGATTTTGAACTAGTTAGCACATTTGAAGAACCCTCAAGACATATTAAAGGATCAAAATCAACATCATTAGTTTCAACACCATCTAAAGATTCCTAACTTTGTGACACCATATGATCATTGTTCTTAATGGTATCGTGAGACTCATTATCATGTAGGAATGACTGCTTTTTCTTAAGTTCTTCTGCAGTTTCTGACTTTTCACCTATAGCTCGATCATTTCCAAATAATATTACAAATATGTCATATTGCACCACTGGTTTTGTCATCCACTTTGTAGCATTCTTGTTAACTTACAAAACATCAACATTTTAAAATAAAAGTAATTAATTTAGGTCAAGCAAAATGTAGCAAGGAAAAGTAAATTAAAATTGTATCTTTATTAATGCATCCCAAACTTCAAGTTCGACGCTCCATAGCTTGGTAATAAGGCTCCATGAAAAACCATTAAGATTTTAATTAAATCATGAGATTTTGAAAGGTTTCCCTTTAAAGTTTTCATATGATTTTTAACCTTATCTTTGTCAACATCCTTCCCAAGTCTTTCTTTCAATTCATTAACAATATTTTCATATGCCTTGGTGATGAAGGAACCATTTACTCTATTACCCAAATTATGTTGATGTAGGAAAGCATCCATTAGAACCTCATCCATGATAGGTGTCCATACTAATTTGCCTTCTTCAATTGTATTTTCAGTATTACTATTTTTCTTTTTCCCACCCATACCTAAATAAAAGAAGTTATTCGAGAACTTTATTAGTAAAAATTTATTACAATGAAAATTTATTATTTATAACATTAAAAAAAATAAAATTAAAAAATTCGAGAACAAAGAAATTAACTTAAGTCAAAAGAACAAAAAAAAAAAATTACAAAAAGGAAAATCTAAAAGCCATAAAGTAGACTAGCAATTTTTGTAATTGTGCCACATATTAGCAGCAATGACATCTCTCAACATTGCTCCCCTGATGGCATCTCCTTCTTTCTCTCTAGAAGTATGAGTTTGTTGGAAATTATTTTGATTTCTCAATTCCATATCTACCTCAATTATAAGGTCTTCATCAGGATCCACACCAATTAAAAAATTGTAAATAATGCAATAAGTTAGAATAATTAAATTTTGAATTTTCACTCCATAGAATGGTTTGATTCCATCCCTTAAAATCTTAAATCTTTTTTTCAAAACACCAAATGCTCTTTCAATAATATTACATAGGGTTACGTGCTTAAGATCAAATAATTCTTTAGCATTTTGAGGAGGATTATTTAAGTATTCTTTGAGATGGTAATGAACTCTGCTATAAGGAGTTATAAGCCCACTTTTTAGCATAAACCCAGTATCAACAAGGTAAAATTTTCCCTCTAGAATTATAAGCTTATCTTCTCTTTTTAATACACCCTTAATAATTCTAAAGTTTAAGTTAGTCCTTTCCCATTCTGTTAACACATAGGTGAATTTTAAGTTAAATGTACAGGCAGCTAAGACATTTTAGGTTAGATACTCTTTTCTACCATAATATTTAGGGCATCTAAAGGTGAGACTTTTACACGAATGTGCATCCCATCAGTTACGCCTACATAATTATCAAAGTATGGGTAGAATCTACTACTTGACATTATCTTCATAAGGATTTTTGAACCATTTGGTTGTTTGATAAATTTATTTTCAACTGTTGTCATAGCTCTCAACACACGATGCAAATGTCGGCTAGCAATTTCTTCAGAATGTCGAAACCAAAATTGGATTGAATAGTTTTTAACATTATTAGCAAGAGTAAAAAGAGTTTTAGCTACTTGTTTCTCAATAGTTGCTCTCCTTGTGGGTAGAAGGCCTCCTCCCTTTCAAGTATGTCACAGAATCGTAGAAAAGCTTTGGCCCCCATTCTTACGATATAACAACTTCTCTCACTTGCCACAATTTGGTTCATTATTTGGTTCCAAACTTGTTTTCTCTCATTAATTATGTTATCATCAAGAAGCTTTCTTTTTTATCAACTTTGAAGAAACCATCAATAAGCAACTAAGTATATTACATGAGCAATGGCCCTTCTATGCATCTCTCATGGCATCCATCTATATTTATGAAATACAAATTAAAATTCTATGTCATGATATATTTTGAATACAATTGTATAACTAAAGTTCATAATAATAATAATAATAATAATGAATCCATATAACTAGGCAGTGAAAGAATAATTAAAGTTTAGCAATGTACAAATATAAATATAAGGCATTTCAATATTCAAATACAAACTACCAATTTTTAAATTAGAATTACTTGGATCAATGCCTAAAGGCTAGCAAACCAAACCTCTATCTCAACTTTGTCCTTCCAAATCTATGGATAAATCATTAACTATTATCATCAAATTCAAAGTTATCAACAAGCTAAACATTACGTAACTAAAAAAGTTTAAAATTAATTGAATATTTTCTGGCCACAAATATCTTCTAAACAACATGGTAAAATATAACCAAGCAAGAGAATAGAATCCAACTTAAAACACCTTTTGGAAAAAGCAACATAAGCAACCAAAAAATTGGCTACAGAGTAATAAAAGCAAAACAAAAGCTACTAAATAGATTTTAAAGAAAATGATATACTCTATTTTGGTCCAAGTAGTGAAGCAACTAGAGGTGATTATGAAACAAAAGAGATGTGGCAGTAGGGTCATGATGATAGGAGCTTATGCCAAAAAGAAAAGCGATAGAGTGTGCCACAGAGAGTGGGAGAGAGGATGTGAAAAGAAACCTGGATAGGGACAGTTGAGGAGTAGGATTGAGGATAGAAGGAAATTAAGATGGTGAAGAGAAGAGGGGTTTTGGTGGGGTATTAGGTTTAGGGTAGAAGCAAAGGGGCCTAAGGAAAAAGAAGAGAGAAGCAGTTGCTGCTTGAAAGAGGTGTGAATTGGGAACTGAGACTTCCATTTGTTTGATAACTCCATTGGGTTTCGGTTTGATGCTCCAATGAACTTTAATTAGGGAAAAGAAATCTAAGCTACTATTACTAAACAAAAGCAGAAGATCAAGGAGGAAAGAAATGAAGAAGAAAAAAAGGGCACAAAGTAGGGAGTGACATTGAGAGATCTCCATAACAAGGTGTTGAGATGTAAGGGAGAAAACTAGTGTTGACATCTATTAATCTCATTTATTTCTCTACTTGATAGATTTGGACTATAAACAAATGCAACAACAAACTTGGAACTAATTATAATCTCTCAACTAAATAGAGAAGCAAAAATATGATAAAGAAAAAGGAGTGTTCAAGGTATATTCACTAGTTTATGGCTCTTGTTCATTCGTGTGGTTTTAGTTTTGTTGCTACAAGAAGAAAGAGAAGGATAATTAAGGTAATGGATAAAAGGGTTAATTTTGTAATTATTTTTTACACAATCTAAACAACCTTTGAAAATCCCTCCCAACCCCCTCAAATTGGGGGGGATTGCAAATCGACAAATTTAAGGGTGGTTGAAGGGATTCTGAATCGGTTGATCTCCCTCCCCTTCTGCATCTTTAGAAATCCAAATAGGAGGAAAGAGACAACCTCTCCTCACTCCCTTTCCCTTATCATATGTCCCCATCCCTTCCTTTCCCTTTCTGTTAGACACCTCCAATCCAAACAGTATGTAATTGTTGAGGGAGAGAGAGGCAGTGACAACTAAGGTGAAAAAAGAAAAAAAGAAAGGGAAAAAATTTATTATTTATTGGTTTAGGGTTTTAATAAATTATTACTAACAACAAAAAATTGTCATGTGATACAATCATAAATAAAGTAAGATATGTTGGATTAAAAGAATAAATAGAGAGATACTTATATTATAATATTATCTTAAAAAGGAGTGAAAGAGAGTATAGTTACAACATCTCTCTCTCCTTTTTTTTTTTCCCTTGCCAAGCTACTACATCTCTGCAAGTCTCATTTAATCAGTGACTAAAATTTGATTTTACACCCTTCAAATTGAAGGCTTCACAACTAATCAATCACCCCTCCCTTCCCTATATTTTTTTGTCCGACGTGGAAAAGAAGTAACTTCTTTTTAAGCCCAATTCTATTTCCCTCTGGAGAAATAAGCCCCAGTTGAATTTGGGGGTCCAGTTGTCCTTTCTCATCTCTCACTCTCAAGCCCAACTCTGAAAATGGCCTTTTTCGTGATCGTAAGCAGAATTTAGCTACCCAAATCCCAACAAAAGAAGGCAGACACGATTTTCCCACTTCAAAAGGCAAACATAAAATTTCAGAATTGATAACATTTTTCTTGATAAAATGTGAAATTTTATTTAAAAAAATTATGATGCTGCCTTGGAGATCTCATGTAATTAAAGACAATAAATTTTTAAGAGATTTCATGTTACAATTTTTAAGATAAGTGAAAAGAAATTATGAAAATGAAATAATTACCTCTATTACACTATTAGTCAATCATTTAATATATTAAACCAAAACTTGAATCTAGGCAGCAGCAACAGAGTGATGGTTGAAGTAGAACAATTGTGTTTTTTTTTTTTATACTAATTTTTCGGTATTAAAAATTATATTAAACTTTACTAATTCACAAGTGAATCGAGTCGATCCCATATAAAAAAAACTCTTTCAATATTTATTTTTTTATTTATAAAATTTAAATTTAAAATTTTATTTTAAAAAAAATCGAATTTTCTTGCCCTCAAACTAATATATTGTCGATGAAGCAGAACAATTGTAATAAATGGATAAAAGTAGTAAAATTTTGCAAAGGCTAGAGCGAAGCGGGGTCGAAAAATTTAAAATTATGAGCCTGAAAAATTGGGAAAAGGTTATGTAACGGTAAACACGTGGGCGGAGGTAGACCGTCACGTTCGGATCTCAAATCGGCAGTCCAATTTAGTTAATTATTTAAAAACGTTATCCTCAAATCTTCGCGTCTCACTCTCCCCACTGACATTATTACCCACACTCCGAGGTCGGCGCGTGCACAACAACAGTTCTAGGTGTCAAGTACCTTTTCACCATGCCTCAATTCTCAAACCAGACGTAATCCCTTTTTTTTTTAAACAAAACCATACCTAATCTAGTTGACCAATCATGTCAAATCCTTATGGTTTAGCATATGGCTAAGTCTAATTCAACTCCGGCGAACACCTACCTTATTGACGGCGAAGGCTATGGCCAAGTATCAAGCTTCGTATATTATTTTTAAGATATTAATTTAATTTAATTTGATTATTAAAAATATATGATAATTTTAATTATTAATTGATATAAATAAACATTATTAATATTTATTATTTAATATATTAAAATTAATTTATAATTTATTGTTTTTAAATATTGTAAATAATTATTTACAAAAAAAATAATAATGTTTGTGTAGCCTTAATATTCTTTTAGTATCTTAGCTGCTGGTATCTCTCCTTCTTAGCAGTTAAGGTGAATGGTTAGGAGTTATCAGAGTGAGAATTCTCTCATTTTTTTGCAAGGTTTTCTCTTTTGTTGTGGAGGTTTCTCTCCTTTTTCTTTTTCTTTTTTTTTTGAGAGTTTTTATTTTAACTTTCTCGATATTATTTATCAAGTTTTGTTTTTTACATGATGAGGATGGTAATTTGAATATAATATTAGTTGAATTCAATTTAGTTATCATGTTTGTTTTGGTTATTCAAGGCATGGTTGGGGATTGGGTTCTTAGTTAAGTTTTTCTACCCCAATCAATTTATTTTCTGTCTAAATGAATTATACTAAAATATTATTTAACTATTAAATCTTGAGTTTGGGTATAATTGTAATATTCATGTGGACATTAAATTATTTAATTTTATGTTTTCATGTATTTTATGAATATAATACCTCTAATATATTAGTTCATTCGAATTGGATTATATATCTCTTATAATTTTTATTCATCAATAAAATTATATTTTTCATAAAAAAAAGATATCTTTTAGTATAACCATACCTCACAGCTCTGACTCAAAAAAAAAAAAAAAAAGAAGTTAACCTGCTAGTTATGATGTGTAAACATCCACCTTCCAGTACACAAAAGAACTTAAGATTTATCTCATCCTTTCCTCCATGTGTGTCCATATATATATATA
>BPVZ01000113.1:520791-535286 GCA_020521535.1 Rubroshorea leprosula
CTCCAATTTTTTTTATGTGGAGGGTGCACACCCGGGTGTTGAGTCCGGGTATGCACACATCATTTTCCTTCTTTGTAATTATTCTTTTTCCTGGTGGTACTATGCAAGATCTGAAAATTTTGGGTTTGTTCTTCCACTTTTCTCCATCATGATCTCCTTAATCTCTCTTTTGGTCATCTTCTTTTCTGTGTTCAGATTCTTCTTTTCAGACGGCACAAATGGTTTACCTTCATCACACAATTTTTGGCCATTAGGCGATTTCTCCAGCTATCTCTCGGCAACAAAATCTAGAATGAAAACTTTGGGGGAATGGGATTGAAGAATGGATGGCAAAAGAATTTTCTTGACAACCCTACCATTAACTATAGTCTCTGGCTTTTAAAGGGATAAACCGGAAAGTTTAAGATTTTTGTTTAAAAATTAAAGTTGGGGGAAGAAGGGTGAAATTATACTTTAAAGTTTAAACATGTTTTAAATGATGTCAGGTTTGAAATAACTCATTTAATAATGTCTTAAGATTAGTTTTACATAGAGAGTTTAAGATTTTAAATTAAAAGTTTTTAATCAAATGGAGAGAAAATTGAGAAAAGAAGATGGTTATCTCATTATATATAATTTATTATTAAATGTATAAAGAATTAACTTATTTAATACTATATTTTATGAATGATGATAGAGAGGACAAAAATTTAAAAGGAAAATTTAGATCCAACGATGTAATTTATATTACATCATTAAATTAATTAATAAATATAATATTATAGGTCTAGAAAAATTAAAAAAACTAATTATTAAATAATATAGAGTTTACTTTAATAAAAAGAATCAATTATTAAATAATTAAAATCTACTTTAATAAAAAGAATTAGTTATTAAATAATATAAAATTTATTTTTTAATATTTTAAATAATATGACATAAATCATGTTATTATCCTCATATTTTGACCTTAAATTTTAATTTTATTTATCATTATTCATATTTTATACCATATTACTATCCCAAACTTTTTATCCCACATTTCCCCCCTACGAGTAGACCTACCAAGTAAGTCAGATTGGGTGGGTTCATATTAGGTTGTCTCATATTGTTGGTCTTTTGAATTAGGTCATTTCAGATATCAAGTTAAAGGGATAGACTTATGACCTATCCACACGAGTCTTGAATTGAGTTAGCTGGACTTAACTTTTAAAACATTTAAATTAAAAATAAAAATTTTCTATACTTTTCTCTATTTTTCTTTAATAAGGCATAATACTAATTAACTATTTAGTTAGAAAACTTTATTAAATACTAATTTTCATTCCAATCTCAAGAAAAGAAAAGGGAAAGATTATTAATTATATAGGTGGAACTAAAATATATATCAAATATATAATGCACATATAATATTTAGAATTTATAATTTCATTAAAAGAAGAGACACGAAGGATTAGAATTCAAAAGACAAATCCAAGATATATGTTAATATCTAATGCCTATTCAATATTTATTAGGATATTATATAAAAAATACAATTTTATTCAATATTTAGAGGGGTATTATACAAAAAAATGTAATCTTATTCCATATTAAAGTTCAAAAGGTAAATTCAAAATATGTCTAGATAAATACAAGAAGAAACTGGATTGGAATTGATTTTTATTAATTAGGAACAAATTATTAACTAAGAACAAATTAGAAACTAAGAATAAACCTTGATGTTCTTTATGTTTTTGTCTTTGTGTTTCTAATGGTGATGAGAGTACCTCAACCGTTGGATTTTGATTTTTAGTAGGTATTTTTGTTTTTTATTTTAAAAAAATTTAACAGTGTCATATGATATAATTCACTATGTGTTATCTAATATAATTTTTGATATGAGTGTCACTAAAAAAAAGGATTAGAAAACTTGTGATGAAGAAGTGGAGAGTGAGAATGGAGGAAAAGAATAGTTGAGAGGAATAGTTGAGAGAAAGTAAAACTACTAGAGGTTAATGTTGGAATATTTTATTTATTTTTATTTTTAAAATTAAAAATTAAAAATTAATTTTCAAGTAATTTAATAAAAAAAATTAAAATTTAAATAATTTCAAATGATGCGAACTCACCCGCCACCTAACTTATTTAAACTTAAATAATTTTAATTTGATACATTTTAAATTTCCAATTAATACATAACACTCGTAATCCAATTTATAACAAATGAATTGAACCAGATTTCTATATTGGATCAAATTTCGCCAAATCTACGTACGAGACACTACTCTTCTTTTTATTCAATATGAATGTGCCTCACACGCGCCGACAAATCGTGGACGAAATCAAAAGCGCGGGCCGACGCTGCACTCTCTGGATGCAGGATAATTAGAAGTTAGCCCAAACCGAGTCCCCAAACGCACGCACGTGTTAAACCCCAGTCATCGTAAAACTTTCGAGAAATGTCCGAAAACGATGCCGAATTGCACAAGTGGCCGCTCATGATTGGACCTTATCCTAAATTCCACTTACCCCGTGCGTATCTCTATCACTTCCTCGATGGGAGTTTCCCCAAAACAGAGATTTTTAAAGAAGCACAAAAGCCAAACCAACCAACCAACAACATATCCCAAACCCCAAAAGCTCTCAACGGTTTTGTGACTCTCTTCTATTCTTACCACACACAACTACAGGTCTCACAACACTGAAATTCACCCCACCCTTTTTGGAAAGGGGGTTTCTTTGTTTAATTCTTGAGGTGTTTTCTTTGTTTTGTTTTTTGCAGGAGAAGAATGGAGGGGACAGAGGAGGTTATTTCTGTTGAGCTACCAGCACCTCCTTCTTGGAAGAAATTGGTATGTTCCTTCTTCTCTCCTCTCAAGTTTTTAAATTTTTTTTTTCTTTACTCTCTCTTTTTTTTATATGTGTCTGGCTTGGCTTGCTCTGTTTTGTTGTGGGGTTTCTGTTTGGGGGGGTCTTGGTTCTTTGTAGAATTTGATATCTGGGTCTTCTTTTCTGAGAAATTTTATGTCTTTTTGCTGTTAAGTGGTTCGAGATTCGGTTAGTATGGTTTGTCTTGTGTTTTTAGAGGAAAAGTTATGACTTTGAGTGGTAGTTTTGTTGTACTATGAGGATTTTGACTTTTAGGTTGTTATAATAGTTGTTAGGGTTTTGCATTTCCGTTTATGTGTATGAAAAAAATTTTGAACTTTTTTTCTTTTTGTAGCCTAATTGTCCTTGGTAATTTGTTAATGAATCTTCTAGAACTAGAAAACAGGCAAAGAAGACAAGATTTTATCTCTAGAATTTGTATGGAAGCATTTTCGCACAAAAGAAATGGAACCTTATTTTAATTATGTTGTGTCATCTTGGGAAATTTTATGCAAGGTTTCTCTGTTAGTTTCATGAGATTACCTGCTGAAATCTGCTGCCCTGCTACAATACATACATACATACATATATATATGTGTGTGTGTGTGTGTGTGTGTTTATTTTATGGTGAAAATAGAGCAAAACTAGAGCAAATAGTTCTGTTTTTTAAAAAAATTAGCAACTTAAAACAAGGTGAAGGTGATATTTTATTTTGTGCTAGAAAAATCAGCATGAATATTTTTAAATGGCTTTAAGAGTTGGCTTCTTTTTGTTAGTCAAATTTTCAACTTTGAAATAGCTTTGTAAAACTTGGTGATATGTATGCTGTTTCAGAATGTCGTTAGTGTAGGCTGGTCTGGCTACCTATTATTGCTTACATTCATCTTTTCTGTACATGGTTATTGTGTTTGTCGTTCATGGATGGATGGATATATTACCATTATTGCCTTCTTTCTTCTTTGCTATGGCATCCAAATATTTTTCTTTTATGTGGTGCTTTTGTTCACATTCATCTTTTTCATTAGATGTGGCTGTTCTTTGAACTGGCTCCTACTTTTATCTTGTGTAGGAACCAGATAGAGATCCTGCCTTGATTAAGACAGGAACTTTAACATTTTCAGATTCTGCTGATGCAGTCCCCTGAAAATTTGTGTATTCTCCTTTCTGTTTCTAATAACTAGAGATTGTAGTGCAACTCCAAATTCCTTCTTTGGATAAAAGTGCAATTTTTTTCTTTGATATTTTTTTTGTATGCTGAGTTAGCTAGAATATTTTAGTTTCCTTCCATTTTCTGGCTACCATGTCCATTTTTCTTTTGGCTTTTTGAGGGATAGATCTGCATAGGGTTCACCATCTTATGAAATGGCTTAACTTGTTGTGAATGTTGATAGTTACTTTGGTCATTTGATATTAAAGCAGATGGAATTTTGGATAGATAATGAAAGAAATTTTAAGATGTGTTATACGCATTTGAAGGTGTCTTCGCCTGGGGGATAGAACATTCAGGAAATTTTCTTCTATGTGTTGCATCTTTGAATGGTCCTCTGCATCACTCAGATACTAATGCACATAGGAGAGATAGATGAAAAGAAATTTCAAGGTGTTTCTACACATTTGTTGGTATGATTTTCTCTTGGGACTTAGAATATTGTGGAAGCTTTCTTCTACTAGGCTGTCAAGTGATATTTTTGGCAGGTGAACAGAGTTGGTCTACATAATCTTAAAATTTTGGGAATCTATTGAGGGGGAGAGAAAATGATAAATTATTTAAAAGGATAGTTATTTTTGCTTAATAGAATTAAACAATGAGTGAATTAATGCTCTGGAATCAGAACTAGTCTGTATCTGACACTATTCAAAGGATAACAGTGACAAGATATATTCAGCTCCAGTGGTTGCTTCAGAGGCATGTTTCAGCTGTACTGGAGGAGGCTCGATCAGCTCATGCACTAAGTATATCAGTAGTTGATGATTGTCAAACGATTGTTTCAGTTAGAAGCTTAAAGTTATAGATAGGTGTTATGTTATGTAGGACTGAAGTTATTGATGGAGGGATACAGCTTAATTATGTAGGAGGTTTAGGAATTAAATTATGGTATTTAGGTTTTAGGGTAGGGTCTGCCTATTTCCACATCAGCTTTTGCTGCTTCAACACAAACGCTACTGTTCAGCAGAATATTTGTTGAACCAAAAGGGGCCACAGAAGCTCGTGTGGAAGCAGCAAAAGGTGCTGTGGAAATAGTCTTATCCTAGGCTTTACTGTTTAATTAGAGTTTTAATTTTCCTTGTGGAATTTAGGACTTTTTTTGTTTCACTTAATTTGGCTTCTAATTTGACTAAAATTAAGGTCTATAGAACTATAAATATTGTTGGTTAGGCTTCTTGACATTAAACTACAATGATTGAATGCTATACCAAGATATCTCCAAAACCTTTACCGTCCCTCCTTCTGTCTTTCATTGTCCTACCTTTTCTTTCTAATTCTTTCCAATTCTTCCCAATTTATTCTTAATGCAACTTATTTTAGGACATTTGGGGTTGGTGGCATATGGATAAAGTAAGATGTGGTGTTGTGTTTGTGTTTTTGAATTTCTTTCCCTGATATATTCTGAGATAATTCATATTTTTCTTGTTTGATTTGATTTTTCATTTATTATGCTTCTGAACCTTCAAAACTGAGACATGCTTTTGGTTTGATATGAATTGAAGCTCAATATAATATATCTTCATCCTCTGCTTTGACAGTTTTTTCCCAAGAAAGGCAGTACGCCAAGGAAGAATGAGATCGTATTCATTGCTCCATCTGGAGAGGAGATCAACAACAGAAAACAATTGGAGCAGTATCTGAAGTCACACCCTGGTAATCTGGCAATATCCGAGTTTGATTGGACAACTGGCGAGACTCCAAGGAGATCTGCGAGGATCAGTGAGAAGGCCAAGGCAACTCCAACACCAGAGAAGGAACCTCCAAAGAAGCGAAACCGGAAGTCATCTGGTTCAAAGAAGGAAAGTAAGGAAGCAGAGGCTACACCTGAAAAGGGTGAGAGTGAAAAAGATACACAAGCAACTGAAGAGGATGCAGCTGATTCTAAGGAAAATCAGGTTGAAAATGGAGGTGAGAAAAAGGAAGCTGACCAGACTGACAACACTGATGCCAAGATGGAAGCAGCTGGTCCTGAGGAAACCCCAGCTCCAAAGGAAGTTCCTGAGACAGCAACAGAGGACAAACCTGCAGTGGACTCCACGGAGAAGGTGCCACCTAGCCAAGCAGAGAAAGAGAATGGCACATGTGAGAAAATAACAGAGAACCCAGAAACTGTAATAGCTGGGGCAAATGGAGAAGCAGAGAAAAAGATTCAAGATGTGCAGGAGGATGATGGGAAATGTAATGTTCTGGCAGAGGAAAATGGTAAAGTTAACCAAAATGAGCAGACATCAGGTGCAACTGCTGTAAGCAACTGAATGCATCCCCAGGTGCATCTTCTGTCTGCTTTGTAGAGCATGTCTCTGTATTTTATTAGAGTAACTTGACATAAAAGGATGATTATAACCGTAATGTTATTGATGCTAGATTTCGTTGTATGTTGGACAATCAACCCGTATCCCCTGTAAGGGTAGATCTTTAAATACTGCTGCTTTTGTTGTATTGTGCAGGAACTTAGATTGTAGACTTTTGAAACTTATGAATCTTATGTTTAGTAACTTCAGTTGCCCAAAAGATCAAAGTGGATTGTCTTGTTACGCCATGCAAACTAACCCAACACTCCTCGTCTCGGCTAAGGTGATGTTTGCTTTGTTTATTGTGGTTAAATTACGAAGAGCATGGCGTAGGCTGCAATCTGTGCTACGACGAGCCTCATCGGCTCGATTTATTCATGAGAATCTTGACTTTGCTATCGCTTCGCATTTCCAATCAGATTTCTGGAAACTGTTGTGTTTTTCTTGAAAGTTGAAATTTAGTTGGTGATAAAATGCAACAATTACCGGCTATTAGGAGCGAAATCAGAATTTGTATGATTTATATTGAAACTCTTCATTAGTTGGAAAATTTGACAGAGTTGGGGATCAATAGCAGTAATTAAGAGGCAAGAGGCCTCATTGAGTCAATCTTAAAAGATTATGGACTTTTTATGAAATTATATTATTAAAAATATTAAAATAATTTCTTAAATAATTTTAAACGTCTTAATTTTTCCTAATATCTTCTATTATACTCTTTTTTTTTTCCTCTCCTACAAAAAACCAAGGAACCATTCTATGCCAAAATCAAAGAGGAAGGAAACGCAATCGTGCCAGAATTAAAATACTCGCCCTTACTCTGCCTTTTGTTGAGGCATTCAGGCTGCCTCCCTATAAATCCAAAGCCGGAAGCAAATCCAAAACTCATTGCCACCCCCTGCCGGCAACCACCAGGTTCAATCTCCTCCTTACCCAAGAAAGGCATATACACTTATTCAATTCAAAGACCTATACATATAGGCCCTGAGATTGTATTCTAGACTTTTGCAGGTTGTAGAGAGACTGTAGCAGCAGTACTGTTTCATAAATGTGCATAACTCAAGAAATAGAAAGTGACAAAAAGGTTTGCTTTGGGGGTAAAGTAAGAATCTTTCAGTTTCTTTCATTATAGTTTAAGGTTAAGAATCATCTTTTCCTTCTTCCTCTCCTTCTCAGTTTTTTTTCTTTGGGACATCACCTTTAAACAAAGGTTAAGAATCTTTTCTTGGGTTGAAAATGGCGTGCCTGGACAACAAGTATTGCATTCTTTTTGTCACCCCTTTTGCATTACGAAAGATTGAGACCTCCTCACTTGCTTTCTACAAATGGAAAACACTTTCTTGGATGATTTTCCCGCTTGTCATATGGGTTTCACTTCTTTTTTCCTATGGTTCCTCCTCATCTTCTCTGCATCGTCTTCTCAAGGTATGTACCTTCTCTCTTTCAGTTCCTTGCTTATTTCTAATATTTTTCTTAGAAAATGGAAAGTAATAAATTTAGAAATAGCATATGGATTGATGGAAACAAAGGATTCAATTCTTGTATGGCTGTCTTCCAGGATTGAGATTTAATGTTTTTGTCCATGTCTATTTTGAGTTCAGATGTGCATTGCTTTAGTTTATGATTTTGAATATTTCCTTGCTGGCGCCGTTTCATCTTAATAGTTGAATAATAATCTATGTTGTTTGCTAATGCGGTTGCTTTGATTTATTACATTATGAAATGCTACAAATGATTTCCCTGTTAATCCTGGTCGTTCTTAGCTAGATTGCTTGGCACTATTACAACTAATAATCATTTTTGGGTGATTGTCTTCTGAAATTGTCTGAATTGTCTGTTAGTGTCAGCATTATTGAAAATTATTGCTATTAACTTCACAGGTTGTGTAAGTTGTCTCAGAAATGTTTGCTATATTTGTTGCATTGATATCTCCATCTCTTATCTGCATTGGTATCTGCTTCCGGTGCATAGCATCTTGGAATTTTTGAGTGCTTGTGATGCTGGTTTGTCTCTCTTGAAATTCACTCTAAACAAAGGAAATTTTTGAGAAAGAAATGGTAGAAACTTTAGATTACCACCTTAGGGAGCAGAATTCATGCATTTTTTTTAGTGAAATGATTTTATATCATATGATTTGTTCTTGATGAGGTTATCGTGGTTTCGTTCTATTAATCAAGCGTTTCTATCGTTCCCCCTCAGTGCATTCATTTACAGGGACTTATGGAGTAAACTATGGGAGGATAGCAAACGATTTACTGTCTCCAGAAAGTGTGGTGACACTTCTAAAGGCCGCGAAGATAAAGAACATTAGAATCTATGATGTTGATCAAGAAGTTCTCAAGGCGTTTAATCGATCTGGTATAGAAATTATTGTTGGACTTGGCAATGAGTATCTAAAAGAAATTAGTATAGGGGAAGATCGTGCCATGAATTGGATAAAAGCAAATGTGGATCCATTCCTTCCTGGAACACGAATTCGTGGAATTGCTGTTGGAAATGAGATATTGGGTGGCACTGACATGGAGCTCTGGGAGGCTTTACTTCCCGCTGCAAACAATGTTTATCTTGCGCTCTCTAGGCTGGGTTTGTCACGCACCATTGAAGTCTCAAGTCCACATTCTGAGGCCGTATTTGCTAATTCATACCCACCATCTGCGTGCGTTTTCAGAGAAGATGTTCTTCAATTCATGAAGCCACTTTTGGATTTTTTTTGGAAGATCGGTTCTCCTTTTTACATAAATGCGTATCCATTTCTTGCTTACAAGAATGATCCCGGGCATATTGACATTAACTATGCTCTTTTCAAGAAAAGTCCTGGAATTTATGATGCCAAGACTAAGCTACACTATGATAACATGTTTGAGGCTATGGTTGATGCAGCTTATGCTGCTCTGGAAAAGGTTGGATATGATAAGATGGAAGTCATAGTTTCTGAAACTGGTTGGGCATCTAAGGGTGATCAAGATGAAGCAGGTGCGACGGTGAAGAATGCAAGGACTTACAATTATAATTTGCGTAAACGGCTACTAAAAAAGAAGGGAACCCCATATAGGCCAAAGATTCCTGTGAAGGCTTATGTTTTTGCATTGTTCAATGAAAATTTGAAGCCTGGACCAACATCTGAGAGAAACTTTGGATTGTTTAAACCTGACGGAAGCATCTCTTATAATATTGGATTCACTGGACTCGTACCTTCAGCCGCAGCCCCCTCACAGCTTTCTTTTAAGGTATGATTGTCCTAACTGCTAATTTAACATTTGTTGCCCAAGTTTTTTTCTTTCATCCTTCTGACATATTTGAGCTTCATCTTACAGGATATTGCAACTCACGGATGGTTTAGATCGTCATATTTGTCAGCCTTAATGACTTGTGCGCTGCTTTTGCTTCATATTCTATTGATGTAATTGTGGACTAAAGGTTGAGCGTGCTCTCTCCCGTGTTGGATTTCATCATTAACCAACTCTAAGAAACACTTTAGTTTCTTAGGCCCGCACACATTGTTGTAACCTTTTAACTGATAAAAACCGCATTGAATTTTCATTCTTTGTACTAACAGCTGTTCTTTGAATGATAATGAAGTTCCTTAAAACATCTCCAAGATTGCTCCATGATGTAGTAAATTTAATCTTTATGAGAAAAAGGAACATTTACGATACATTTTTGCCTTTCTGGAAATCTTATTATCATGAATGTTTCCGTGTGGATCCTGTTGGATGTTCCAGATATCCTTGTTGCTCTTTTGGTGGAAACATATCTAACCTTGCCAAGAAACAGAGGCCCTTAGGAATGGATATTGCATGATAGGAGAACATGAATTGCGCTTTGGCAACGGTCCTTTAAGCAATCTTTGGACTCAAAGTAATATCCATTTCTTAGGTTAAAATTCAATTGAAAATTTCAAAATAACATTACATTTTTCTTTAAGGGCAGTATTGATGTGGGAACAGAGAAGATTCCATTGCCCTATGACTATGCCCAAAAGAGTCTCTTTAATGTGAAATGCTGGAGTCTATATGCCATAAGAAGGAAAATCAGCGCCTGTTGTTGGAAAAAAATACGGAATAATTCAATTCTTTGACTTTGACCTGCTCTAAAAAGTCCATATATATTTTGAGGCAAAAAAAATTCCTTCTAAAAATATTGATTTAATCTTTTTTTTTAATGGAATGAATTTATTTTTCTTTTTTCTTACAAAAGACAATAATTTATTGGTAATAACTTTACTTTTAAAAGTAAAAATTTTAAATTCAAATCTTCATAACATTTAAAATGAATTAAAAATTAAGTTAAATAATTTAATTTATTTCTATAATCCAAGTAAAAAATAAAAATCCTTTCTAATTAAGTCTCTATTTTTGTAACTGATGGTAAGTCCTCCTAATTGATTATTCCAAAAGAAAAGGACAACGATAAGTACAAGTCAATCTTGTTGAATTATATAAAGTTTTGCATGGCTTAAATCTCAATACTATTGAACTTTTCCAATTGAGGACCAGCCAGCCCTTTCTTCATTTACGACCAAAGAAAGACCGGCGTCCAATCCAACCTTACCGTCAACGTCGGTACCCTCCTGTACCCTTTCCCTCTTCCTTGTCAAAGGCCGCGTCCCTGCTATTACTCCATGACTACTGTATATATTTACCCCAATAGACCCTGGCCTTCACATTTCTCATAACTCAATTGCAGTCTCAAATACAGGCTTAATTAGTCACATTGAGAGAAAAATGGCAAGGTTGACCATGGGAATGGCTTTTGTTGCTATTGTTGCTGCTGTGGTTTTGGTGCAATCCGCGGCGGCTCAGACTGTTCATGTGGTGGGAGATTCCATTGGATGGACAGTTCCGAGTAATGGGGCACAGGCATATACCAACTGGGCAGCTCAAAGGACGTTCGTAGTTGGGGATACCTTGAGTAAGAATCATATATATTTCCCATCAACATACTGCTCACCGGTTCTTAGAGGATGTTGGGTTAATTTATAAGAGTTTTTATTTTTTTATATTATTTATAGGTGATAAGTTTAAATTTTTATTGAAAAAAAATTTAAAAGTTATTTTTAGAAATAAAAAAATAAGTAAAAAATAAATAAAAAGAGAATTTATGAAAATTTTAGATTTGAAACTTTTAAATTTTTACTATTTGAGATTTTTTTAAAGTTAAAAAAAATTTAAACTTATGAAATATAAATAGTATTAAAAAATTGAAACACTTATAAGTTAAACCAAATATGTTCTTAGTTTATAGTGGTTTGTACCTTTTAATATTATAATTTAATTAATTAAATTCTTTTTCTTCTCTTTTCTTATTTTACTCACATTAAAACACATTATTAAAATATTAAGAAATGAAATTATTTAAATATTTTAAATAATTTTTTTAGTGTATTAATTTATTAATAATATTAATTTTTTTTTATTATTTCTAATATTTTAATTATATACAGTCTTATATTTTCATTGACCATTTGTTCTGTGCTTGAAATTCCTGTAGTGTTCAATTTCCAGACAAATCAGCACGATGTGTTGCAAGTCCCAAAGGCATCATTCGACGCATGTAGTTCATCGAACCCCATTGGAAACATGTTCACCACCGGTCCGGCCAACATAACCCTTGACTCTGCCGGCGAACACTACTACATTTGCACGATTGGTCAGCACTGTCAAGGCGGGCAGAAACTAGCCATTACCGTCTCAACTTCTTCCTCCGGTTCTCCCACGCCTGCACCACCTACCAACATGACCCCTCCCACCACCCCTTCTCCATCTTCGGGCACACCTGCCGATTGTGCTCCGGCTCCAGCAACAGGTCGTACTCCTCCAGGATCAACAACTCCAACTTCCCCTGACTCCAATCGCGATTCTGTTCTGCCTTCTTCAACTTCAGCTATTTTTGTCAGTTTGTGGCTGTCCATTTTAGGCATTGCAATGGGTTTTGTTTTCTAATCAGAGATTAATTAAATATAGGATTGGATTTTATGGTGTTTTTGGGTATTCATCAAATAAAGTCATTGTAGTAAAACCCATATTTTTTTACTTTGTAATTTCTTTTAATTCGAATTTGTATTTTGTACTACTGTATGAGCAATAAAATTAATTAGTGAATTTGGTTAGTTTGGTGCTTGCAAGTGCCTAAAAATCAGAATTTTAGTAGATAATTTCTTGGTTAATTTCGAGCAATATTTAGTGTCAGATGATAATTAATATTGGTAGAAAAATTAAATACTCCAATTTCATTTTTCACCTTCACCATTAAATCCTTTATTCCAAGTAAATGATAAGTTATACTTCAACAATAATTCTTCTATTTTCTTAATTTCTTCCCACATCTCTCAATTTTTTAAAGTCAAAATTTTTAATTTCTAATTTAGAATTTTAAACTCTTAAATACTTAAAATATCTCCTTAAAAGCAACTTCTAACTTAGTCATCAAACAACATTTAGTACAAAAGTTTTTTACCATGAATTAGTAAGGAAACTATTATTGCACCTATTTTGCTTGTGTCTTAAATTCGAATCATGATCTCATGACAGTTATGTTTAGTTTAGAAGTGAAAAAATGATGGCAGGATTAACACGTTTCATGTAACTCAGTTAAAAAACAAAAAATGATGCATTCTAGCTTATTGGAACTTCAGTTAATACTTTTTAAGTCCAACAATTCATTCATTTTCTTTTGTATATACAATCACATGTTCTCACTTCTCATAGCAAATTTCCTCGTTTTATATCCTGTGAAACTCTAGTGGGTTCATAAAAGGGCCCAATTTGTCTCGTAAAGTCCAGTAATCAAGCCCATCTTTATGTATTTTCAGCAAGTTTTGATTCATTAGTAAAAAAGACAACATAACAAACAACTTTATTAAAAGGTCCCAAAGATTTGAATCTCTCAATTGAGGACAAAAACGTTCCACATGACCTCCCTCTTTTTCTTCTTTTCTTAAACACGTTTATTTATAAGTAATAATGCATGGAACGTGTGTACTTAATTCACTCGTAAACTTTTCAAGTGCACTGTCGACGAAGCCTTTTTATTGAAAAGAAAAAAGGAACACCATGGTGCGGTGGCTCATCTGAATGCCGGATGCACTTTTTCGTAATTGCATGTGCTTTGACTTTTTGAAAATGTCTTTGGTAATGGTATCACGAGGAGATATATATTTTGGAGTGCTTGGTCTGTAAAGAATTTAATCCACCCATTTATCAGACATGGACTTGGAAACAAAAAAAAAAATCTTTTTCCACTGGTCAATTATGTCATAATATACAAATTCCTAACTCAACGGAATATGTATCAAGATAGAAAAAAAAAATCAATTCTCCTTAAAAATATGAATAAAGAAACAGTAATTTAGAACTAAATTTTAATAAAAAATGAGTCTCATATTTTGTGTTTTTAAATTATACCAAACCACAAAACAAAAACTTTTGAATGGAAAAATGATTTCTAAAATTGAAAATTAATCTCTTATTTAAGGATTCATATTTCATAATTTGATATAATTTAGATTATAAAATAATTTTTGTAAAAAATCCTATAGATTTTGTGGTATGGAGAAGTAATAACAGATAATAGAGATTCATTAAAAAAGAAGAAGAGAGATAATAGAGAAAGAAAATTGACGGTCCACATCAATTTAGTGGAGTACCCAATACGCAGATCTTTCATGTAGAATATGATGTCCATATTAATTATGTGGTGTTTACAGCTCAACTAATTTCTACCTCGCTTAGAGGTCCTTGTGGCCTAAGTAATCATTTAATATGTTGTAAAGAATTATTTTATTTTATGGTATAGAATTCACTTTTTTTTATTTTTGGTTTCTCACCCGGTATCCGGGGTATTGCTCCGACTAATCTGGACCCAACTCGCATTGCACACCTGAAAATGGTGGATGAATCTTCCAATGAGAACTGTTGCGTACACAAAATCTCAAATTCGAGACCTTGTTTATGTTGCGTACACAAAATCTTAAATTCAAGACCTTGTTTAAGTTAAAACAAACCGTTTATCACTTGATCAAATTTCTCGTTGGTGGTATAGAATTTACATTGCACCCGTGTTACTTGTGATTTCCTTCCCTTAGTTTTTCATGTTAAAAAAAAAAAAAAAAAAAGGGGCCAATTTCTACATCGTCTTTTTTTGAATTTTATAAATGGAACTATCTCTTC
>BPVZ01000113.1:576431-587418 GCA_020521535.1 Rubroshorea leprosula
AAGTATTATCTGTTTCCAATTGCAAAGGTTCGAATCTTGCTAGTAGCAAAAACCAAAAATGTTAATCCCCAAAACAAGACATGTATAATTGAGGTATTTCAAAATACCTTTTTTTTCCCATTTTCAATTGATCTTGGGCTAAAAGAATGTTTTAGGTCTGTTTATATCAAAAAAACAAACACACTCTTGTTTGGGCAGCTTCACAATCCAACACTGTTGAAGTCCTCCGCTGCTTCTACACCTGAAAATCCCCAGGACGTTTCCTCGGGGAAAACACTCCAACGCTCAAGTCAATAATACTCAATATTCTAGAGAGAGATGCTCTCAATGAGTAATTGTAGAGAGAGAAGAGTAGAGATTAATTACCTTCATTGGAGGTAGTTGGGAGGTATTTATAGCCCTTGGTGCTGACATGCATCTGTAGATGTAAGCATCTCATTGGCCCACGTGGCACTGGTCACGTGGGTATGCTTGCACCAGTGCTCCCTCAACTTGGGCTAATGCCTAGGCCCGTTATGCACAACCCAATTTGGATGTTGGGCCTATTCCAACATTACTCCCCCCCCGGTGTTCGATTGACGAATTGTGTTGGATGTGTCTATGGCCCAACGTTCGACCTGGTGACTAGGGTGGATGAGCTTAACAGCTCGCGACCGACCTCGATGATGGCCGATCTGAAGGGTGGCAGTAAATGATGGGAGCTTAAGAGCTTGAAAGCGTGCAGGCGAGCTGATATTCGCAATCTTACCAACGTGAAGTCGGTGTATCGGCGAGCTGAAGTGACTCACAAAAGGTAGGCATGTTTGGTGAATGACCACGCGCTTACATTTAAAGTGTTACTCGCTATTCCAGCGAGCTCACCTACATTAACATGAGAGCGAGCAGATGCGTGGCGACCTGAATCTTGGACACTATCAAAGGTTTCGAGGTGAACGAGTAATGCTCATTCGAACATAGGAGCGATCTGAGATGAGCCGACCTCAACCACAGAATGACTTGAGATTGCTGAATAGACATGGCGACGAAACCGAGTTACAGCAAAATGAACCTCAAACGACCTGTGATTTTGGACGAGCGATGATTCTTCTGTCGATCTGATAAATGTGGTCGCTCTGACGAGCCGGGATGGACGGAAGAAGGGACAGACCAACCTGTTACGACCTGAATCTTAGGGAATTTTAACAAATGATCTGTGATTTTAGACAAGTTGTCATGTTCGTGACGACCTAGTAAATGTGGTCATGATTACGATTTGAATCTTGGGGATTTTTTGAGTCAATCAAATCTCCTGAATCAAATCTCTGAGGAGATACGGTTGATCTCCCCGTATCTCTCTGCCTTCCTCGCCATAAATGCTGGCTCAGCATTTGAGGGGACGTGACAGTTAAAGCCGGTGCACGCTACACAAAAGGGTTAAACGCATGCCACGTGTGAGATGCGAATTGGCGCATCAGAGACACGCACACGGCAATTAACACTGTTATATCTCTCTTTGCATAATCGTTCCCTTTTCCATTTTCATTTCATTGTTTGCTTGAAATCTTCTAAAACTCTCCGTAGCGAAACACTCCGGCTTGAAGAACAGATTACCAGACCACACGCTTCAACTTCGTATCACTTTCAGGTAAAATGGATTCCGTTAGAGGGTTGATAGAGCTACAAGGTAACCAGGGTAGAGAAGGAGAAGAGGGGGGGTTATATCTGTAGAACCTATCACGATGATAGTGCCGCCGACGTTGCAGGATGTGCCGAAAACAATGACGCCTGAAAGCAGCGCCAGTTTGAGTGCTAGGTACAACGGTGGCGACCACCCTACTGCATCGTCGAGCAGCTCGTCTGAGGAGACACCTAGCTGTGAGGAAAGGATGGGGGATGTGATGAGCAACGTCTCAGATCGGCCTGTGAGTGAAGAGTGGGAGAGCAAGACAATCACGGGCAGGTTGAGCAACCTGCGAAAGGCGCCAAAGGATTTGCCCGCTGGATTTAGGTTCAGGGCGGCACTGCATCATAAAGTAGCAGACAAGTGGGTACAGAAAATTGGAGGATATGGTGAAGGTGTACCACATTCCCCGGACCATATTGCTACGAACAGGCGCACCGAATGAGAAGGCTTGCACGGTGTCACAGACGGGCTGGATACCAGTATATATGGATCACTTTGACGCCGGCCTGCAATTTCCCATGCCCGGATTGGTGTTCGACCTGCTGGTGGATTACGAGCTAGCCCTGACACAGCTGACGCCCAACAGCATAAGGTTCATCATTGGCTTTATGCTGTTGTGTTTGTGGTTAGAGATACCGGCCAAGGCGATCGTGTTCAGGTCTCTGTTTCAATGCTGGCTGTGTCCCAACTCCAGAGGCGCGAAGTGGTATTACCTCTCTGAAAGAGAGAAGAGCCAATTGTTCAAGAATGTAAGAAATAAAGTGGCGAGGTGGAAGAGGCAGATACACGAGCAGAAAGAATAAGCAACGACCTCGCTGCTCTACTATCTGAATGGCGTGTGCCCAATGCACACGTCAATTATCCTCAGCTGCTGCCTCGGGACACGGATATAAAAAACCGGCTGCTGGAATACACGAGGGGGGAAATTTTGGTAGATCTAGATGCCCTGGTTACCTTGGAGCAGCTCGCCGTATTTGGGTTTGTCGACGTGGCAAACCTGTTCACTGAAGGTATACTTTTATTGTATATTCTGAATTCTAGCTGAGGTGAGTCTTATGTATTTGTTTGTGTAGGAGAAATAAGCAGCATACTGGAATGCCAACGTTAACGAGCCCAGGGCTCACGAGGTCGCCCAGTGTGCAGCACCTCACACAAACAGACACGATTTGACGAGCGGCCGCCCCCAACGCCACAATCACACAGCTTGTCACACCGTGGATCGAGCTCAGCGTCTAGGCCTCGCGCCGATCAACGGGCTGACACCGTAGCCCCTAGTGCACGGCGACAGGCGCACGAGGAGACGGACAGCAAAGATGACGTCCCCCTTCTGCAACGCCGAACAAGTGGTGGGACTCAACTGGCATAGGCGGCTCAACCGGCGGCTGCGCGCTTATCGAACGCGCCCTCTGCCACGGCGCGAGCAACAGTAGAGCCTGCATCTGCATCGGCCTTAGTGTCGGCGCCTAGGATCACGTATCCTGACGGCTTCAGCTACGTGAAGCCGGAGTGCCAGCCCGCCATGATGCAGGGCATGCAAAGCTTCGTGCCGCCGGTGGATCGGCAATGGGCAAAGAGCTACGTGCAACAGCATGGCAGGCAGGTCACCATGATCAAGCTAATGGACGTAAGTATCCCTTTATCTACGGCTATCACTTGTGTGATTATTCTGCTATTTCACCTAATAGACTAACAACTGATGCTGTCTGGTAGGCATTCAGCTATGTGATTGCGATGTTCGAGAGCGAGCAAGGGGCTCACTCTCAGAATAACGAGCTCAGCGCTAACTGTAAACAGCTGGCCGCAGAAAAAGCCAGCCTTGTGGATGACGTCAATCGTCTACAAGGCTCGGAGATGGCCAACCACGCAGCCGCAGTGGAGAGTCGAGCAGAAATGCTCGCGAACAAGAATAACGAGCTCAGGGAGGAGCTGGATTGAGCCCGCGCCGAAAAAGAAAGCGGGATCCAGGCGGCGAAGGATGAGGCCGCCCGTGTTGGGGAGCGGGCCAGCAAAGCTGAAGCCGAGCGGGACAATGCGTTGAACGAGCTGCGTTCCCTAAGGAGTCAGGTCGCCGACGCCACCAGGAACCTCAATACAGCTGAAGAGGCCTTGAGCAAACTGAAAGCGTCTCACGGGCGCTCTGTGAGCATGGCCCGCGTTCAACGTGCGGAGTGGTTGGTGGGCTCGGCCGCATTCCAAGACGCAGTGGTAGTGGTGGTGGCGGTGGCATCTACGAACATGACCACGGAGATCTACAATGAGATCCGTCGTAAGGTGCTGCACCATCGCCCGGACTTCCCCATACGCGAGTTGGCGCTTTTTGATGGGGAAGACATTGACGAGCAGGGTAAGAGCCTTGCTCCCCTCGCTGACACAACAGTACGGCTACGGTGGGACCTGAACGAGGAGGGAGTACCCATCTGGCCTCCCTTAATCTTAGAAGAGGGGGAGGATCCAATGGGGATGCCCTCCTTTGACGGATGGGTGGAAGGGGCTCTTGTAGCTGAACAGGAGCCATCGAGCACTCCTCCCAACTCACTGTGATGCCGAGCAGGTCCCCCGTCAGTGCACTAGCTCCCGAGCCCGCTGTTCGCTTGTCGCCAGCTCGATCCTCTCCTCCAGCTGTTGACGCGTCCATGCTCGTCGATCTGACGGATGACTAGATTTAGGATTTTCGTTTTTGATTTTTTGTATTTTGTCTCTTCATTTTTGTATTAATCAATGGATTTGTTCCATATGTACCTCAAATGTAAACTTCCTTGATGAAATACAAACATGAATTTTCTTTAGAAAATCTTGTTACATTTTCTGTATTTTGCCATTTACAACTACTGTATAACAACTTCAATGATAACAATACACATGTTAACTGTAAAATTTTCTAAGGTTGTGTATGTTCCAAATGTAAGGTAATTGACGCCCTTGTATATCTACTAACATGTAAGATCCATGTCGTTTAACTTGAACAACCATATAGGGACCTTCCCAATTAGAAGCGAGCTTGCCCATGTGGGTTCAAGTATTGGTTAGTCCCGCTTTGCGTAATACTAGGTTGCCGACCTAAAACTGACGAGCCCGAACTCTTTTATTATAAAATTTAACAACACGACTTTGATCCGCCATGTTTCTTATTTGAGACATCTCCCTGATCTCTTCTACAAGGTCTAGGTTCTCTCTTAAAAGCTGCTCATTGTGATCGTCATTGTGCCGATCTGCTCTATCAGATGGCAATCCAATCTCTATAGGGATAACTGCCTCGGCCCCATAGGCAAGGCTGAATGGAGTTTCACCTATGGCCGAGCTAGGTGTAGTGCAACATGACCAAAGCACTTTATTGAGCTCGTCAACCCAATTAGATTGTGTGGCTAGCACACGTATCTTAAGGCCTCGCAGCACTATCTTATTGCGGACTCAGCTTGTCCATTTGACTGTGGGGTATATACAGAGGTCAAGGCAAGCTCAATGCCATAGTCACTGCAGAACGATCTCAGTGCCGCGGCTCGGAACTGCGAACCATTGTCAGCGATAATCCACTTAGGTATACCGAACCTGTACACAGATGATTGAACTAAGCCACAAATTATATTTGTATATAATGTACCAATGACTTAAGTCACCAAAGAATACTTGCACAATATTGAATTGAACAAGAATTCTTCTATTTTCTTTTCTGTTGTCATGGACGATGGTTTAGCTTCTATCCATTTGGTGAAATGATCTACCACGACAACGAGATAAGTGCAACCTCCTTTGCCTTTGACAAAAGTGCCGAGGAGGTCGACTCCCCATTGAGCAAAAGGCTAGGGAGATGAGAGTGATGAGAGCAATTCCCCTGTTTCCACGAAGATACTTATGCTCAATTTAGAGACAAACATGAAGTTTGCACGAACTTTAGAACGAGCTCAGATACTTGGCATGTGTATGTCATCAGCGTTGAACTGGCAGGTCAGGCATTTTTTGACATAATTCTGCACGTCCTCAACCATAGTTGGCCAGTAATACCCGCCTCAGGAGTTTCCGAGCTAAAGTCTTGCCACCTATGTGTGTGCCACATACTCCTTCATGAACTTCCCTCACGGCGTATTCATCTTCATAAGGAGTGAGGCAGCGTAATAGAGGCATTGAGGCTGCTCGCTTGTAGAGTTGATTATCTACCAAAGTGAAATGTGCCGCCCTGCGTCTAACCAACCTTGCAGCAGACGTATCTCCAGGTAGCTCGCCACTTTGCAAATAATTAATGAGTGGGGCAGTCCAGCTTGGTGAGGAGGGATCAGTGCTTAGCAGCTGACACTCAATTGTGAAATCTGTGTAGCTCGAGGCATCGAGCACCTCGACAATTGTTGATCTCTCAGGGTTAAGGTCCTGCGAAAAGGCCAACTTTGACAGCTCATCAGATCGGTGGTTATCTGCCCTTGGTATTTTGTCGATTTGAAAAGAAACAAATCCTAACTTTATTCGGTTGACCACAGAAGCATAACGACTGAGCTAGGGATCCCTGATTTCACAACTGCCCTTCACCTGGCCCACAACGAGCTGAGAGTCACTAAAAACCTGAATGCTCTGTACCTTCAGCTCGGACGCTAGCTTCAATCCATAAATGAGGGCTTCATATTCTGCAGCATTATTAGTTGTTTGGAACTTAAATCTCAGTGCGTGTTCGGATTTAAAGCCATCTGGCCCCAATAGTACAGCCCTAGCACCCGATCCTTCAACATTAGCAGCTCCATTTACATACAAAACCCAGACTGGGTGTTCAGGTGTCTTTTCTTTCACGGTCGCCGAGACACATTCCACCAGGAAATCTGCCACAGCCTGGCCTTTTATAGTCGTGCGCAGCTGAAATTTGAGGTCGTACTCACTCAGCTCGACGCTCCATCCGATAAGCCAACCAGAGAGTTCCGGCTTCTGCAGTATCTTTCTCAATAGCAAATCCGTATAAACAACAATCTGATGTGACTAAAAGTAAGCTCTCAATTTTCGAGCCATGTATACCAAGGCAAAAGTAACATTTTCTGCTAGTGGGTAGTTCTGCTCGGCGCCTTGTAAAACCTTGCTCACATAGCAGATGGGCTTCTGATTCCTATTCTCTTCTCTGAGTAGGACCGAGCTCACCGCCTCCTCTGTAACCCCCAGATATAGGCATAAACTCTCCCTTTCTATAGGCTTGAACAGTAGGGGTGCAGATGCTAAATACTGCTTGAGCTCGTCAAACGCCCGCTGACACTCGTCGGTCCATTGAAAGTGCTTGGGCTCTCGCAGGGCTTTGAAGAACGGCAAGCACCTTTCCGTCGACCTGACTATGAATCTGTGCAAAGCGGCTACATGACCTATCAGGCGCTGCACATCCTTTACGGTCTTGGGAGGCTCCATCTGCTGAACGGCCTGAACCTTCTCTGGATTTACCTCAATTCCTTTCTTGGATACTACGTACCCTGGGAATTTTCCTGATTCTACAGTAAATGTGCATTTCAAGGGATTCAGCTTCATTTGGGCTCGGCGCAAGTTTTGAAAGGTCTCACTCAGGTCGCCTATATGATCCTCAGCTCGCACGCTGGTAACAATCATGTCATCCACATACACTTCTATGTTTCTGCCGATCTGGAGCTTAAAGATGATTTGCACCAGCTTTTGATACGTAACACTAGCATTTTTCAAGCCAAACGGCATCATCACATAACAATAAATTGCATCACTAGCGTAGAAAGCTGTTTTCTCCTGGTCGTCCAACAGCAACTGAACCTGGTGATAACCAGAACTAGCATAGAGGAAGCTCATTCGTTCATGCCCGGCTGCCCGCTCTACTAGCTTCTCAACATTTGGCAAGGGATGAAGGTCTTTTGGACATGCCTCATTTAAGTTGGTGAAGTTAATACACATCCTCCACTTGCCGTTTGGTTTTTTGACGAGCACAGGGTTGGATACCCACTTAGAATATTCCACTCTCCTAATGAAGCCTGCCTGTAGCAGCTTTTGTATCTCTTCGTATATGGCAGCTTGCTTCTCAGGGCCAAAAAGGCAATGTTTCTGAACCACCGGCTTTCTGGTGGGGTCCGTGCTGAGCTTGTGGACTGTCAACTCCACTGGGATGCTAGGCATTTCATCCATAGTTCACGCAAACACGTGCTGATTAACCCTCAAAAACTCCAAAAGCTCTGCCCGCTCTTCTTCTGTGAGCCTGGTGCCGATCTTAACTGTCCTCTCTGGCACATCAGGATTTAAAGGGACCGTTTCCACCGATTCTACCGGCTCAGCCTTCTGCTGGACACCCTCAGGTCGGTGTTCGATATCTGATATGCTCATTGTCTGTTGACCGAGTGGGACTGGCCTGTGATTTTCAGAACTTGCAGGGGCAGCGGTGAGCTCAACCTTTTTGAAAGTATCTTGATAGCATGCCCTAGCCATCTTCTGATTCCCTTTAAGCACTCCTACCCCTTGAGAAGTTGGGAATTTCATGCTGAGATGGGGTTGCGAGATGACAACCTTCAGCTCGCAAAGAGTGGCTCTTCCCAATATAGTGTTGAAGGCTGACTCCATCTTGACGACCAGGAAGGTAACAGAAGCCATCCTGAATCGTGGTTCCAAGCCCACATAGATGGGAAGGGTAATAACTCCTTCAACCGGGATGGGCTGATTGTCAAACCCATATATAGGCCCTTCGTGCTTCTGCAGCGAGCTCGGATTCAGTTGCATTTTTTGAAAGCAACTCCAGTATAAGATGTCCGGTGAATTGCCAGTGTCGATGAAGACCTTGTTGACGTTATGGTTGCCTATATGAACTGTTGCCACAAAAGGATCTGCATGTGGCATCATAACGTCGGGCTCTCCGTCTACTTGCTTGTAATCTGTCGGGCTGAATATGATGGGAGCATTTTCCCAATCTGCTTCTTCAAATGGGCATTTCAAAGGCCTATTCTTATTAACGGTCATCACCTGGCGTGCATGTGCTTTACGACCTCGGGCGCTTTGGCCTCCGGAGTGAACACCACCTGATATCATATTTATCATACCAGAGGGCGGGGGTATCCCAGCATAGCCTACCCTTTTCTTGTCTTTCTGGCTCTGGGTGGTAGTTCTCTGTCCTTGGCCTCGCCTATTGAATTGACGTCCCCTGTATGCCCTGCCTTGCTCAGAAGGATACTGGTTATCCTGATACGCATCCTGTGCGCCGCCGAGCTGGTACCTCTGCCCATGAGGTCAGTCATACCCCTGTACAAAATGAACTTGAGCGGGCTGTGCGGGTTGTGCGGGCTGCTGGGTATGGAGCTTCTGCACATATCCTTATAGCTTCCCATTGTGAGCCAAGAACTCCAGCTCGTCCTTTAAGTGTTGACAATCTTTTGTATTGTGACCGTATACACGATGGTAGTCACAATGCTTGCTCTTGTCAGCCCTTGGGGAATCGTGCAGTGGGGGTGGGGTTCTCCTAACCCAGTGCTAGATTTGTGCCAGGATTTGAGACCTTGGCAAGGTCAAAGGAATGTAATTGGCATACTTTGGGAAGTCGGCGGGCTTCCCCCACTGCTCGTTGACCTTTTGCTTTTTCTTTTCTTCTCTCCTCGGTGGCTGTTCCTTGCCTTTGCTCTGCTTATCGTCAGCTCGTCGCTTGGACGACTGGAAGTCTTCGGACAGTATGAAGCTAGCTGACCTGTCATTCACTTCATTCCACATCTTCGGTGGGTTTTCTAGCAGGTCGTCCAAGAACTGACCTTGCTTCAAACCATGCAGCAAGGCAAACAAGCAGATGGTATTCGGGACGTTATCAATGTCTAGACTGGCCTTGTTGAACCGCTGCATGTAGTCCCTCAACGATTCCCCTTCTTTCTGGTGGACTTGCATTAGCTCGGTCGCTGTGCGTTTAATCTCCCTATGGCTCGCAAATTTGTTGGAGAATAGCTTGGCGAGCTGGGAGTATGAGTCTATAGAGTGTCTGGGGAGTTTATGGTACCATCTTCTGGCCGTTGACTTCAGTGTCGTTGGAAACACTTTGCACATCATGGCATCATTAGCATTTTGAATTCTCATGATGGCTTGATAGGTGTGCAGATGCTCATCTAGGTCGCTCGAGCCGTCATACGTCTCCAGTTGGGGAATTTTGAATCCCTCTTGATACGGTTCTGCTGTGATGGATAGGTTTAGTGGGACACTATCCAAATCGAGGGTCTATTGGTGCGACCTGGGACTTTTCAGCTCGTTAATGGATTTTTGTACATCCCGCAGTTGTCTTTCAAGGTCAGCGTTTTTTCTCATCAGTTCTTCACTATGCTTGGACGAGCTAGGTTCGTTATTTGACTTCTCACTTCCCCTTGGTTTGGTCGACACTGCTATATTGCTTAGAGCGAGGGAATTTAGAGTAGCAACAACCGCAGCGGGTTGTGCATCCTTGTTTAACAGTGGAATCAGGGGGTCATCAGGAATCAGACGGGCAAGGATTTTACCCATTGCCAGTTCGAGAACTCTGGTTCTCTCTTCGAGCTCGGCTGTTCGAGCAGGCTCTGTTGACCTTTTAGGTCATTCACGTTGTGAATTGTGTGGTCTAGGGTGTCTTTGCCTTGCTCTTGTTGGAATTTGGAATTGTTCGGGCTGGGTTGCATACCCCGTTGGTGTTCTTTCATCATCATCTGTTTCACTCAATTGATCCTATTCTGCTCCTCCTACAAAGAGGTTTCTCGGCATTGGCCTAAAATCATTCAAGCCGAGCTCAAACAATTGAGTATCATCCTAGTCGTCCATTTCGTTTCTTGGAGGGTGACTTCCAGTAAAGGTTTGAACAATCTTGTCTTTCAACTAGTTAAGCTACACAACTCTTCGTTCAGTTTCCCATAGACGACGCCAAATGTTTGGGCAACTTCGCAATCCAACACTGTTGAAGTCCTCCGCTACTTCTACACCTGAAAATCCCGAGGACGTTTCCTCTGGGAAAACACTCAAACGCTCAAGTCAGCAATACTTAATATTCTAGAGAGAGATGATCTTAAGGAGTAATTGCAGAGAGAGAAGCGTAGAGATTAATTACCTTCATCGGAGGTAGTTGGGGGGTATTTATAGCCCTTGGTGCTAACATGCATCTGTAGATGTAAGCATATGTAGATGTAAGCATCTCATTGGCCCACGTGGCACTGGGCACGTGGGTATGCTTGCACTAGTGCTCCCTCAACTCGGGCTAATTGGCGGCGGCCTAAGCCCGTTATGCACAACCCAATTTGGATGTTGGGCCTATTCCAACAACTCCAAAACTTAAATATACACCAAATTAGATGTTTAAAGAGCAAATCTTAAATTAAATAAAGAGAAATTATTTTATTGTTTAGGTATTTAAGGCTTTTTAAT
>BPVZ01000113.1:592897-614297 GCA_020521535.1 Rubroshorea leprosula
AACAATTGGATGATGTTATCTTTAGTAGAAGGACTGTCTTGAGGATTTCATGAAGTTGAGGAGCTGATTTGCTATGGTTTGAAGCAGAGGAGCTGACATGCCAAAACATTATAAGTATAGGGGTTAAATTGCACCTTCTGCCAATATAAACGGACAGGCATGTTTGGTAATATCCGTCAATGTTGTGACATATTAACATGTGTAATCCAATGTGTTTAATGGCTCTAATAGTTCACCATCAAATCTAAGAATTTGAGATTAAGTAACTAGTAGTTTTATTTTTATAAATTACTTAAAAAGAAATTCGCCTTCCCCAATTTTCTTGTCTTCAAAAAACAAAAAAGTGTAATCTTCTTTTTTTTTTTTTTATGGAAGTGTAATATTTATTTATAGTTAAAAAATTAATTTATTATATTTTATTAATTATTTCATTGCAAGTGAAATAATGTGTCACTGTATTAGTGGGTAGATATATCAATAATGTTTTGTTATTTATGGTTATGACGTTTTTAAATTAATTTTTTTGTATTTTAAAATTAATTATTTCTTAAATAATTTTTAAAATTGCATCTTTTATATTAATTTAATACATTAAAAATTAATTTTTTAAATATTAACTTCAAAACTTAATATCTAATCTTAACTTATAAAATGACTCTTAATTTAATTACTAATAGACGTGTCACATGTGGGGTTTAGATACATCTGCAGTATCCTGTGAATTTCTCTCCTACACCGAATAGAGGCTAAACCATCACGATACGTGTTGACCGTAAGTCCTCACTTACATGACACAATAAAGACTTGACCTTACATATCGTTTGCCTCAATTATCGGTGGCTTAACCTTGTCCATCATAATGTTGCCTTGGAAGTAACTTCCATGACAAGACCCAATAAAGACTTTGAAAAGTCAAAGTCAATTGAAGATTAAAAGAGACAAAAAAAAACAAAAACAAAAATGGTGTTAGGGTGCCTGCCAGAATGTGTACTTACCGTTTAGTAAGCTCAGAGAAACGTCTTGCAGACGGCTACAATTGTTAACTTCTAGCGGGGGATTTCTCCATGAACCAGAAGTCATATACGATATGTCCACATCTGATGCCACTAAATCCAGGTCGGTTGCCGACCTTCACGAATTCTCGTCGCAACCTTTCCTTCCCTCTGGGTTGTCAAGTTGTTATTCTCATCAATTATCATGACATCCAGACGTGCCGTGCCCTTTGCGGCAACATCAATCACCCGTAAAAGTGGGGTCATTTTGCTTCCCGTGTCAGTGATTAGTTTATCGTCATCTGCGATGACATCATAGGGTATCATTCTTCCAACCACCTGGTTGGCGGTTGCAAATGGCAACCAAGCAAAAGCAGAATTCACTTTCATGAAAATTGCACGTCTTCCTGGAGTACACACCCAAACTTATCTACTAAACATGAAACGCCTGCAATTTTTATGTTAATAATTAATCTCTTTACTATACTTAACGTAGCATACTAGATAAGAAAATATTGTATAAAAATGAGGGAAGTTGTATCTCTTCTTAGGTAAATTTTTACAAAACAATTTGAAGGTATTAGTAAAATTAACCGGGTTAAAAGATTTTTTTTAATAAAAATAATCATAATCATATATTACAAGCCTCCTATTCAAAAAAAAAAAAAAATCAAGTTGAAGATCTTAATACACGTGTTACTAAAAAATTTGAACCATTATGTCAACACACTTTTCTCTTCTCCCCTCTAACCTGTGAAGAAATATCAGTAATGTTTTTAAACAATTCAAGGATTAACACATTTGAGCTGGTCCAGTTATTGCTACGGAGTAGTTTGGGGTGTAGTTATTATCACAAATGTAATTGTTAAGGACACTAAATTTGTATTATTTTTTTTATTAAATATAGTTGTTTTAATCTTGATTTTTATATAAAGTTTGTTTGGTTGTATAATTTTTATATAATAAATAAATGATAATTAAATTTTTTTTTATATGTAGTCCTTTTTAAGTACTTTCACTTAGATTAAAAAAATTTTAATTATTATTTATCTTTTATTATATAAAACTATTGAGTCAAATTTTATATAAAAATCAAATTAAGACAACTAAATTTAATTAGTAGTGGATTTAATTTGATTGGTTTTTTTATTTTTTTTTCTTAAATAAATAGTTATAATATCTTAAAGTATTAGTTTTTAAACTAATTTTAATCTATAAATAAAAAATATTAAATTTACTAATTATTAACTATTTTAAATAATTAAATTAAATAAAATTAATATTTTTTAACAAAATATAATAATTTTAACAATTAAAAATTATATTAATCACCAGAACAACAGTATATAGCATGTAGAAGCAATTTTATTTTTACGTGTTTACCATTTTACCTTTTTATCTGGACAAGACAAAACACTATTGTCCTTTATTTCTGAAATGGCCTCTCATCATGCCAACGGTAATTGTGACCTAAGGACATGCCAACCATAATTATGGCTTAATGGTTAGAAGAAGAGTAATGGCATCTAGAAATGTAAGGTTTAAATTTTGATAATTTTATTTTTGACTTTTAATTATATTAATTTTTAAAAAAATTATTCTTTGAACAGCTTGCTCCGACCCAGTAGCATTAGACTTTCAGTTAGGGTCATTCACCTCTTATGAGTTGCGTGTTCGAGTCCCACGGAATCCATTTGCTCTTTCTTTCAATTATTTCAAAAAAAAAATATTCTTTATCATAAATCAATTATTTTTTTATAAAAATAGAGATATCATTAAAATAAAGTGGAGATTACATCAGTATAATCTCTATAATATGGCACTATAACCAAAAAATAGAAACATAACCTACAACACTAGTTACAGATTTAAACTATACCCATGACGAATTTAGTCAATTGAGTAAAGAGGGTCATTTGTACCTAGAGATTGCCTTAAACAATCACTGTATGGGTAAAATAGGACTACCAAAGTAGAAAGAAAATCACTATGAACATCAAGAGCTGCTGGACATTCACACCTGTTAAACCAATTTTGCGGGGAGATCAAGGATTTTTCAGCACCACAGTCCCTATTCCGCTGAATGTCGTCCCACAAACTAGAGAACTCATCCTGGAGACAGGTTATGGTCCTCACTCCTTCGCATGATAGCCACCCTTAAATTATCAACTAATACTTTCAAATCCCTTTCTTCTGCTACGAGAGTAGTTTGGAGCTTCTACTTACCATGCTTGTCCCTATATTTGCTAGAGGAGTTTTCAAAATTGCGATCTAACCTCTTCCATTTGCCACTGCCTAAGCCACCCCTTTTCCTATTCTCACCTCTGATAGAACCAAATTCTTGGCTTAAAAGGACTTCAAGCACAGTGTCCACCCCTAAAGTATCTAGAGCATCAGTTACTAGAGCACCAGTTACTAGATCAAGCATAAGTCGGTTCCCTTTCTCAACTTGACCTTTACCACCTTCCTTAGGCCCCTCATCTGCACAGCTACCACCATTGTGTTCTATATTAATGGGATTGTTTTGCCCAGTACTATCATCAAGTAGGTGATTAGGCCTAGAATTCACCTCAACATACTTGTCTTTTTCATTGAATAAGGGCCAAGAGTTGTCTGAGAAGGCCACGTCAAGTTCATCAATATTATCTGGACACCATAAATTCTCTAATTCAACCTTTTAACCAAGGGCCAAAATGTCGTATCACTGTTCCCCCAATTTCTTTAATATGAAACCCAACCTCACAATCGTTTTCAAGGTGTCCTATGCAACCACAAACAAAACAAAATTCAAGCCATCTTTCATAGTTGAGTCTCAATTTTCTGCATTCTATGGTTGTTATTTGAGAGGTCTTGAATCTTTTAAGAGGTTTATTGATTTCCAGTTCAATTTTAACCTGAATAGCTTTGCGGAAACCATCATCTACCTCCAGCATTTTGCCTAAAGAATTACCAATTATACGCCCAATTTTGTTTGTATGAAGGCCAATAGGGACATCGAAGATGTGAACCTAAAAGGGATTTGTGGAAAAATCATACTACTCTGGGGAGAAGGAGTCATGAAATCTTTTCAGGATAATGAGAGAATTGTTGAAATTCCATGGAGCCTTATAAAAAACTTTACTGAGATCTCCAACATCCGAAAATTGAAATAGATAAATCTTTTCACCAATTTCAGAAATTATAATGGATTGTTTGAGATTCCAGGAGGCCAGCAACACATCATGAAAGCCATTAAAATTGATCCTTCTATGGGAAAGTACCTTATCGACAAGGCAGAGCTTCCCCATCTGGTCACCATGCTTCCAGGCCTCATGGAAAGGAAGAATACCATCAGCGTCCTCCGTGAGCCTTATGCGACTCATCATAGCCCCAACGTCTTCAGCTATTGCCTCTGGGGTTTTGGTTCCACTGCACATCTTCTCCACCGATAAACCACACACAAAGTGAGCAAGTTGTGTCCAAATCAAGTCATAACTCATAACAGTACCAGGCTAAAATTTTTTCATCGCCTACCCCTACATTGTACATGTTAAAAGAAAATTGCCCTTGTTGTTCAATAAAAAAAATTGCCCCTCATCATTTTATAATCTACTTCTCCAACATTCAAAAGTCAACTCACCGGGAACTCTCCACGCAACTTAATGGATGAGTCACGTTATTCCAAAAGTAACAGGTAAAGTTTATCCGATTTTAATTTTTAATGTTAATCTAAAAACAAATACTAATTCCTAACAAATGTTCTCTTATAAATAAAAAAAAAAAAGTCAACCCACCCGGTCTGCCGGCCTGAACTTTTTCAAGTTTTAAAACATAAAACTTAGATTTTCAGATTTTTAGGACTGTATTGTATAATAAAAATTAATAATTTAAGTATTAAAATTATTAAAATATTATTAATAAATAATATAAAACTAAATTTTATTAAAGATATCTTAAAAATTTTAAAAGTCAAACTACAAAAATACTTTTTTAATTATATAATCTTACACTTATCTCTAGTATTTTATTTTTAGAAAAGAAAAAATTAACATATAATAACATTATAAATAATGCATAATTGTTTGTTGTTTCTATCCAACAGCAAATGTTTGAGTCTTGGTAGCTAGGAAACGTACGATGATCTTCTTGTTTGTACTGACTCGGCTCCAGAGAACTAATTTCATTGTTAGTCCCGTACTCATTACAAAAAAAAAAAAAAAAGGGTTTTCTAAAAATACCGTTTTTAATTTTTTACCATCCCAATTTTTATTTTTTTCTCTTCTTCGGTTTAGCAGTTAGGCTGTTGTTGTTGATGTGCCTGATTCTGTTTGTGCTGTCCTTAAAAACTATACGTCACGGATAAAATAATTATTTTAAAAAGTATTGTACATAAAAGAAAGGAGTACACATTAAAAACAAACAAAAATAACTACTACAGAAGCACAAGATCAATTTGTCCTAAAAATTAATATCCTTGGTGAAGCTTCATTATCGTTGAATGATAGCATCTCTACAGCATGGCGCCTTGTGGGTCTGGCATGCACGTCTTCTTCCACATTGTTGGAGCTATGGCATGAAAGCTGAAAATGCAGTGAAATGAGATCTACTAAATGATGCTACAACATGACTGCACAGTAGCAGCATGGAGCTTCACATGGGCTACAAGAAATGGCAGTAAACTTCATCATTTTAGTCAATGTTTTAGGTAGAAAAATATTATTGTTTTATGTGTAGCCTTCCTCTATAAAAAGGAAGGAAGAAATTGATGAAAATTGAGAGAAAGAGAGCATGGTTTCTCCTTTCCGGTTGGGTGAATGTCTGCACCCTTCCATGTTTATGGCTTTTATGGTCTGTTATATTGTGTTGTTTCTGCTATAAATAGCAGAATATCAATGGAAGAAAATGGGTTCTGACCTCACCAAAAGAGGAAACTCCGGGTGTCTCTCCTTCTCCTCCAAGTCCTCTCTCAATCCCTCCCTTCTTACCCTCAAAAATCCAACACACACATTGAAAGGCCACTTCAGAAAGGCCACTTCAATAAGAAGTTTCATCCTATCCATGTCATAATCTTTGCCCAACATTAGATCTGCAACCTCTTCAATCCATGTCTCCGTTGAAGTGGCCCATTTATCTTCTCCCTCACCCATGCAACCAACCTTTCCTGGCCTTGCTCCAAATTTGCAGATCTCCATTTTGGATGAGCCCTCGTTAAGCTCTTTCCTGTCAACATCTCCAAAACTACAATTCTTTAGCTGCAAACATCAACTTTGTATGTGATGGGAAGATTGTATACCCACTTAGGAGCCATGTAACCTCTTGTACCTCTTACACTTGACTTGAGGTGTTGATGTCAATTCTGCTTAATAGCTTGGACAAACCAAAATCTGCGACTTTTGGTTGGAAATTGGAGTCCAGAAGTATGTTTTACAGCTTAATGTTGCAGTGTAGAATCCATTCCAAGCATTCTTCATGCAAATAAGCCAAACCTTTTGCAGTGCTGACAGCAATTTCAAACCTTCTTGCCCAATTTAATGCTTTTTTTAATAGATTATCGGCTAAAGATCCATGCTCCAAGTACTCATAAACCAAAAGCCTGTGTTTCCATTCTACACAATATCCCTACATCTCTATCAAGTTCATGTGATTTAGCCTTCTGATGGTACTCATTTTAGCAAGGAACTCTGCTTCTCCTTGGTCAGCTTCATGGAGGTGCTTGATTACCGTTGGAGCTATGGCATGAAAGCTGAAAATGCAGTGAAATGAGATCTGCTAAATGATGCTGCAACATGACTGCACAGTAGCAGCAAAGTGACAGCAGCATGGAGCTTCACATGGGCTACAAGAAATGGCAGCAAACTTCATCATTTTAGTCAATGTTTTAGGTAGTTAATAATTATTGTATTAAGTAGAAAAATATTATTATTTTGTGTAGCCTTCCTATATAAAAAGGAAGGAAGAAATTGAATGAAAATTGAGAGAAAGAGAAAGCATGGTTTCTCCTCTCCGGTTGGGTGAATGTCTACACCCTTCCATGTTTATGGCTTAATGTTCCATGTTATGTTGTGTTGTTTATGGAAGAAATGGGTTTTGACCTCACCAAAAGAGGGAACTCCGAGTGTCTCTCCTTCTCCTCCAAGTCCTCTCTCAATCGCCCTTTCTTACAATCGAAAATCCAACAATCACAGCTATGCGTTGGTCCAGTAACACACTTCTGTATACAACTCCAACGCCACTTCTACCTACCTCTTCGGTGAAACTATTAGTTGCCTTTTTTAGCTCCGAATAGGTGTATCTTTTGCATCCAATTGCAGCTTGGATGTATCCTTCGGTTGTTGCTTTGTTGCCCCAATTGCTTCCAAACAAAATACACCATACCAAGAAGAAGCAAATGAATTCCACAATTCCTACTACAATAGAGAATCAAGGTAGAAACTTCACGAATCCATTTTCTTTACCCTTTCCATACATTCTGTTTAGGGTCTGACTCATCACCTTTAGACAACTACTCAAAAATGATGGGAAATTTCTATATTCCCATGAGAATACAAGGTTACAACTCTATACTTGTTGGGTTTTTTAAAGCAAAGAAAGAAAAAAAGGAGAGAACCGAGAGGAAGAAGATGAAGAGCAGATCACATAAAATGGAGAGGAGTATATGACTCCAACTCAAGAGATATCATTGATATTTCACTACATTTATAGCAGAAACAATACAATAAAAAACAATTTTTTTCTCACCTAACATTTTACCCAATACAAGAAAATATTAAGCATTTAAAACAAAAGATTACATTCAAAGATTTACTGCCATTTCTTGTAGCGCATGTGAAGCTCCATTGTGCTGTCACTTTGCTGCTACTTTGGCAGCTTGAACACCACAACTCCAACAATACTTATGCACAAGCTCAATGTGTTGTCTTAATCTAATTAAGGAAAAACATAATTAGTGACTAATTACAATCATATATAGATTAATGCTAAATGATTCTTTCCTTATAGGTTTCCAATCTTCCAAATTGTTGCAATCTCAACATTCCCCCTCAAGTTGGTGCATAAATATCACGCATGCCCAACTTGTTTAGAAAATTTTAGAAGACTCGTTTGTTAACAGCTTTGGTAAGAACATCAGCTAACTAGTCTTTTGATTGAATCTTAGGCAACTCTAAAATTTCTTCATCCAACTTTTCTTTAATGAAGAATCTGTCCACCTCAACATGTTTAGTCCGATCATGTTGAACTAGATTGTGAGTAATGTCACATGCAGCTTTATTGTCGCAGTATAGTTGAAATGGTTGCTTAGAAGGGTAGCCCAAATCTCGTAAGAGATTTCTTAACCATAATGCTTCACAGAGTCCATGTGCCATACCTCTAAACTCAACTTCCACGCTTAATTGTGCAACAACCTTCTCTTTCTTACTCCTTCATGTAACCAAGTTTCTACCCACAAAAGTAAAGTAACCAGAGGTTGATCTTCCATCATCTATTGCTCCAACCCAATCAGCATCAGTATATGTGGCTATGCTGTGACAATCAATATTCTTTGTGAATAGGATTCCTTTACCTAGTGCAGATTTTAGATACCTCAAGATACGCATGATGACATTCATATGTTGTTCACCAGGATCATGCATATATTGGCTGACAACACTTAATGCATAAGCGAGGTCTGGTCTTGTGTGAGCTAAGTACATCAATCTTCCCACTAATCTCTGGTATCTTCTTTTATCAACAAGAGCCTGATTTGGCTAGATGCATAATTTTAAACCTTCTTCCATTGGTGTATGAGCTGGTCAGTGTTCTAACATGCTAATTTTCTTTAAAAGATCTAAAGTATATTTTCTTTGAGATAGGAAGATTCCTCATACTGAAAACCTCAATCCCAAGAAAATATTTCAAGGAACCAAGATCTTTCATTTGAAACTCTCTTGATAAGTAATCCTATAAAGCTTTCCTTTTATCAGGATCATATCCTGTCACTACCATGTCATCCATATATACAATGAGAGCAATAACTTTACCCTGTTGCTTCTTTATGAACAAAGTGTGATCAGAATTACTTTGATGATAGCCAACAACTTTCATTGCTTTTGTGAATCTTCCAAACTGCACTCTGGGTGATTGTTTTAATCCATATAGTGACTTCTTCAATCTACCCACCTTTTGGCAATGTCTCTCAAGTATTTGACATGTTGGTGGAATATCCATATAAACCTCTTCAGTTAACTCCCCATGTAGGAAGGCATTCTTCACATCAAACTGTTGTAAAGGCCAACCCAAGTTAGCTGCAAGAGATATATAGCAGCACTCAAACTGTGTTGATTTTGGCAACTGACACAAAAGTCTCAATGTAATTAATCCGTAACTCTAAGTATAACCTTTTGCTACGAGTCTTGCTTTAAACTGTTCAACAGTACCATCAGCTTTATACTTCACTGTGTAGATCTATCAGCATCCTACTGGTCTCTTTCCAGGTGGACAGTCAACAAGTTCCCGAGTTTCATTCTTTTACAAAGATCCCATCTCCTCGTTATTACAGGCCTCCACCTTGGGTCAACTAAGGCTTCCTGCACACTGTTAGGAATAAATATAGCAAATAATTGATTTACATATGATAAATTTGATTCTAACAGATGATGGTTAGACACATAATTACTCGGGGGATATTTGACTTTACTAGAAAGCTTAGGTTCATATGTGGGTTTAGGGATACCTTTTGAGTGGTGATTTGGCAACTGTTTTCTAGACGAGTTAGGAATCATACTTAGAACATCTATGGCAGACGACTGGTGTGGTATTTTAGTGAGGGGGGGAAACTCATTCAAAGGAAGCTACATCATTAAATGAACCACCTGTGCCATCAGTAAAACCTCCATCATTAGAGGAACATGTGCAACCTGCTCCATCAGTGGAACCTGAACCTATGCAACCTACTGCATCAATGGAACCTGCACTATCAGCAGAACTAATGTCATCAAAGGAGCCTGTACCATCAGAAGAACCTAAACTATCAAAGGAACCTAGACCATCAGAGGACCTTGCACTATCAGAGGAGCTAGCACCATCAAGGAAGCTTACTTCCCATCTAGAACCATCTTTGACATTAGGAACATATGTAAAGTATTCCTTCACCTCTGCAGCACAATAACCATACTCTAAAGTCTGAATTTCTTGTATTCCTTGATTATACACCCCTTAAAATTCAAACTCATAGGAGAAATACATGGAGCTTTCATGAAAAACTACATCTATTGCAATATACATTTTATATGGGTGGATGATAATATTGATACCCCTTTTGATTCATTGCATATCCAAGAAACACACATTTTAGTGCTATTAGTTCTAGCTTAATCCACTCAGTTGGAGATGTATATAAGCAAGTAAGCAACACAACAAAAACATAAAGGGGTAAATTCGAAAATGTTGGGGTAGCAACAGCTTTATGCTAGGCTTGAAAAGATGTCTTGAATCCTAGTGAACTAGAAGGAACTCTATTGATCAAATATGCCGCCAATGTAAGTGCTTTGTTGGAGCTATGGCATGAAAGCTAAAAATGCATCAAATGAAATCTACTAAATGATGCTGCAACATGACTGCACAATAGCTGACAGCAGCATGGAGCTTCACATGGACAACAAGAGATGACAGAAAACTTCACCATTTTAGTCAAAGGTTTAGGTAGTTAATAATTATTGTATTAAGTAGAAAAATATTATTATTTTATGTGTCGCCTTCCTCTATAAAAAGGAAGGAAGAAATTGATGAAAATTGAGAGAAAGAGAAAGCATGGTTTCTCCTCTTCGGTTGGGTGAATGTCTACACCCTTCCGTGTTTATGGCTTTTATGTTCTGTATTATCTTGTATTGTTTCTGCTATAAATAGCAGAATATCAATGGAAGAAAATGGGTTCGACCTCAACAATTGAGGTAACTCCACGGTGACTCTCTCCTTCTCCTCCAAGTCCTCTCTCAAACCCCCTTTTAACACCAAAGCTTCAACATGCTTCTCCTCAATAAGATAGTGGCATATGACCTTCAATTAGGGAAGCTCGAACAATTTCTAGTAAGTGACGATTCTTCCTCTGTGCTACTCCATTCTGCTGTGGGGTGTCAGGGCATGTAGTTTGATGGATGATTCTATGTGCCTCCACATATCTTTGCATGTCAGAACTTTGATATTTTCCACCATTATCACTACGGAGTACCTTTATCTGTGTATTATATTGAGTTTCCATCATCTTATGGAACTTTTGAAATAACAAGTTCACTTCTCTTTTAGACTTCATCAAGCAAACCCAAGTCATCCTAGTGCAAACATCAATGAAAATGACAAACCAACGCATCCTACCTAAAGTTGAAACTTTAGAGGGACCCTAAACATCTGAGTGTATCACCATAAAGGGTTTTGGACTTTTATTCAAGATCAATGGAAATGAAGTAGGATGACTCCTTGCCAGTTCACAAACATCGCAGTGAAAGCTAGAGACATCATACTTTACAAATAAACTAGGAAATAACTTTTGTAAATAACCAAAGGAAGCATGCCCTAAATGTTAATGCCATAACTAGATTTTAGCTTTCTTTTTCTCCCCCTCAGAACCATCTACCGCCAAAGCTAGCTTCCTTAAGTTTATTGATATTTCTGAGCATTAAGTCCAGGTAATGCGGCTTCCTTCGCCTAACACCATAACCAATTGTTTGTCTTGTTTGAATGTCCTTAAACACACAAGAATCAGGCAAAAAAATTACAACACAAGATAAACCTTTAGTAATTTTAGAAATAGATAACAAGTTATAATTTAATGAAGGATTAGGATAGAATCTAGGTTCAAAGTATCAGTAAGTGATAAGGATCCTTCCTCTATAACAGGAGTGGTTTCCCCACTGGCCACAGAGACAGCTTTCTATGAGGAGGGTTTAAGGGGGGATACTTGTCTAGAATCAAATGTCATATGTTTTGTACAACCAGAATCAGTTACCCACTTTCTGTTAGTAACAGGTGCAGATGTATTTAAAACCTTGCCACCATTATCAGTTGTTGTTATTGATCCTTCAACAATCTTGCCTTCAGGTTTCAATTCAGCAACAATTACTGTTGCTAGCTTCCCCTCCAATAGCTTCCCAGTACTTTTCTTCTTTGGATCACGACTATAATCCCACCATTCAAGATATCCTACAAGTTTAAAACAATTGTCTTTAGTGTGACATTTGCAGTTGCAATAGGAACGTGCACCATTAGGAGTCTTAGATGACTGATTCCTAACCACCATGGCTAAGGAATTTAACTTTGCAACTTCCCCTGTTAGTGTTGCTTGATGAATTGTTTCACGATGAACCAATGCTTAGGTTCCTTTAGATCAAGAACCTCTTCTTGATGTAGAATATCTTTACAAACTTTTTCAAACTCACCATCCAGACCAACAAGAAATATGTGCACACTATATCTTTCAATTGACTTATATAATTAAATAACTGTATTAATTAAAATCAACTATTTTTTTTCATTAACTAACATCTACTGTCTACTAAATATCATTTATTACTTACAATTTTTTTTTTATCAGCATTTATTACTTACAATTATTATTCACTATTTATTACTTGTTGTTTATTATCTACTAAATTCTAAATTTTAATAGTTATAGCAAGCGTGCGTAACTTTCACGGTATATGTTGACTGGAAGTCCTTACACGACACAATTAAGACTAAAGCTTCCCTCCATTCTTTATGGCTTAACCTTCACGAACACGATCCCGTGTGGCGTGTTGCCTGGAAATCCTTACATGACATGACCCAAAAATGACTTTGAAAAGTCAAAGTCAACTGAAGATTAAAAAGAAAAAGGAGAAAGAACAAGTAGGGGGTTAAGTACCAGAACGTGTACCGTAAGTTCACAGAGGCAAAACACCAAACACCTTGCAGACGGCTAGAATTGTCAACTTCTAGTGGGGGGCTCGATGACCCAAAACTCAACTACGATATGTCCACATCTGATTTCACTAAATCCAGGTCAGGTTGCCAACATCCATGAAATTCTCGTCGCGACCTTTCCTTCCCTCTGGGGTTGTTAAGTTATTATTCTCATTAATTATCATGACATCCAGACGTGCTTTTGGTCTTTGCAGCAACATCAATTTCTGGTAAAAGTGGGGTGATTTACTTCCACGATGAGTACCTTGCCGTTATCTGGGATAACATCATAGGAGTATCATTTTTAAAAATTATCCTGTCGCTAATGGTAACCAATCAACATCAGAATTCACTTATGTTAATAATTTTTATGGAATTGGAACCAACCAGGAAACCAGACTCAGTTTACTCCCTAATTCACCTCCTTGCGTCGTTTCTCTTTCGGCTTCAAATATTCCTGCTTTGAAATATTCAAACCATGCTGTAGACTTCTCGGTCTTCTACTTTATCCATGGAAAAAGGGTGATGCTTCCTCATTATTTTGAGTTTGTTTCTGTGGGTTCTTCAATCTTCATCAGTTGAAATTGCTGAAATTTCAGGGCTTAATAATATGAGCTCTATGTTTTTGATCCATTCTCTGTTGTGGATTTTGATGGATTTCTTGATGGTGGTTCATAGCAAGGCCGTCCCTACTGTTATTAGTGTTTTGCTTTGGCTGTTGATTAGCTGTAGTTTGAACTATGGTCTTCAGGGTGATATTGATTGTTTAAAGAGCATAAAAGATTCTCTAGAGGACCCTTCTGGTTACTTGAATGCTACTTGGAACTTCAACAACAACACTGAAGGGTTTATTTGTAGATTTACAGGCATTGAATGCTGGCACCCAGATGAGAATAAGGTTTTGGCGATCCAGCTTTCAGATATGGGCCTCAAAGGTAAGTTTCCTCCAGGAATTAAGAATTGTTCAAGTTTGACTAACTTGGATCTCTCAAACAATGAGCTCTTTGGGCCAATTCCAGTTGAAATTTCCAAAATACTCCCGTATGCAACTTCCCTTAACCTCTCATCAAACAATTTCTCTGGTCAGATCCCAGAGAACGTAGCAAATGTTACCTACATGAATGCCCTTAACCTTGACCATAATCGGTTGACGGGTCAGATCCCTCCAGAGCTTGGTCTGCTGCCCAGACTTAAAAATTTAACCGTAGCTGATAACCTGCTAACAGGACCAATCCCAAATTTCCAGATTTCAATACCGGCAGATAGTTTTGCAAATAATCCAGGACTCTGTGGGAAGCCTTTGGATCCTTGCCAGTCCACTGAAACGAGAGCTCACCGCGGAATGATTGCTGTGGCAGCAGCTGGAGGGGTAACAGTTGCAACAATGGCTGTGGTTATTATTATTATTATTATTTTGGCCATCAGGAGGAGTGGTTATCGGTCTGCACTTGTACAACCGTATAACGTCCGTAAAGAGGAAGAAGGATGATGATCCAGAAGGAAATAAGTGGGCAAAGAGCTTGAAGGGAATCTCGTAGCTATTCTTTTAAGAAAATATTGGGAAAAAAAAGAGGGAAGTTGTATCTCTTCTTAGGGAAATTTGTAAAAAAACAGTTGAAGGTATTAGCAAAATTAGCCGGGTTAAAGACCCTTTTTTTTTTTTTTTTTATGAAAATCATACTTATATATTACAATTCCTATGGTTCCGAAGAAGATCAAGTTAAAGATGTTAATACAACTGTTGCTAAAAAATTTGAACCATTATGTCAACACAAGTTTCCCTTCTCCCCTTCTAACTTGTGAAGAAATATCAATAACAATTCAAGGATTAACACATTTGTGCTAGTCTAGCTGGTTATTGCCACGGAGTAGTTGTTACAAGTAAGGAAGGATATAGTTATGGCTACTCATTATACCATCAAAGTTAATTAATTATTTTATTAAAATCATTTAATTATATTTAATTTGATTATTAAAAATAAGATTCTTTCTTTTTGTGTTCTTAAAATACAGGTTAATAGTATAATAAATATATTTTTTGTAATTAACTTTCACTGAAAGTGTAAGTATTAATTTCGATTTAATTAATTAATCAATTAAACTCCTTTATGTGTTTGTGATATTAAAATATATGTTAATTTTTATAATTTTTTATGTGAATTAATTATAACAATATATATTTATTACACTCTTAACATATATTATAAAGGTATATAATAAATAAATTCTTAAAAATTATTGATAATTGATTAAATAATTAATATTTATTATTTAACATATTAAAATTAATACATAAATTGATATTTTCAGATATTATAATTTAATATTTAAAATATAAATTATAAATAAATAAAATATTATCCAATTTAAATAATTTTTGAGTAATTCTAACAAAATGATGATAAGCAGTGGTAATGACGTTCTTAAAAGAGAACTTTTTTTAAATTTTAGTGGTCAAAATTTGAAGTCAAAATTAAAATGCCACACCGATCGATCATTTACCACCAGACCACAAACGTGGTTGGAATAAAAAGAAGCGACTTTAATTGTACATGTTTACCAATTTACCCATTCATCTTGACAAGAAAACCTATTGTTTCTTCATTGCTAAAATTGCCCCCTTTTGTCATTTTCCAATCTACTTTTCCAATATTTGAAGTCAAAACACCCCGCCAGCCATTTCAACTTCTGGAATATTGAACAAGACTTTCATGTTTTTCACTTCATATTATGTAATAAAAATGTAGTTTGAATATTAGAGTTCAAAAAAAAAAATCCAGTTTGAATATTAAAATTATTAATATATTATTAATAAAATTAAATTAAAAATTTTTATTAAAAATATTTAATAAATTTATAAATCAAATTGTAAAATAAATTTATTGATTAAATAAGAGATTTCTATTTTACGGTCTATCTGACTTGAAGTGGATTGCAAGATTAAAACCATAAAAAAAGAGAGGAGATGGTTCCAAAATCAGAGACCCACCTTCTTTTATGATTCTAATCTTGCAGTTTGTTACACGACGGATTGTAAGACATTTTTTGCTTTAAATAATCTTACATGAGGTATTTTAGTATTTTACTTCAGGAAATTAAAAAATGAGTGATACTATAAGAATAATCTTTTTATTTCACATTTTTATATAATTTTCATATATTATTAAATAAGTTGATGTATTCAATATCATGAATCCCATATCAATTAAAAAAATCAATCATTTTAATGACACGTCAAATTATACAAAAAAATTAAACAAAAAAATTGTACAAAAATTATTTCCTTTAAAAAATCGAGTGGCTTAACATTACAAACAATATAGAATCTATGAGAATAACTACTTGGTGAATATGAGAAAGTTAAGACTCACATTACATTTCATATATTTAATAGTTATAATTAGACTTTTTAATATTTTTAATATTATGGAATCCTTATTTATTTATTTTTTAAAAAACTCTTATTCCTAAATCTTAATGCAAAATAGAAAGAAAAGAAAAGAAAAAAAAAATGCTTAGAGACCATTCGGGGAGTTGGATGCTGGGATTATCTCGAAAGCAGAAAATGAAGAATCACCCCTAAAAGTGTTGGGTTGAAACAAATTCAGACATGAAAAAAAAAAAATTAATGCATTTTGTCATCTTAAATTGTTGATTTAAAGATTTTGGCTTAAATTTAACTGTTGACATCAACAGCCATTATCACTCCATCAAAATTGTTTTTGCAGCCAATGCCATGTCATTACATTTTAAATAGAATGATGACGGTTGCTGATATCAACAGTTAAATTTAGATTAGTATCTTTAAATTGACAATTTGAGGTGGTAAAATACATCAACATTTTTTTAGGCATGAATATGCTTCAACTCAATAATTTTAAGGGCGATTCTACACCAGATTTGGCCTTTCTACCAGTAATGATGCTTAGACTTGGGGGGTTCGTGATGGAATCTTGGAATGCTTCTTGCTCGTCAGTATAAATATATAATATTCAGAAGTTGATGGTTGAAATGGATTCTATGTTGCTTTCCACTTAGAACTTTCTTCTAATTGTCCTTTTACTCTCTTATTTTGGACTATGGGGAAATCTTGGCTGAGATTCCACAAAGCGTATAGCTGCAACACGTTTTAGGGTGCCCAACATTGTGTGCAAATCTCCTTAATGCGATGGATTACTCTCTTTCCGTGGATTTTGTTTATTTGATTCCTACCCCCCTGGACTTATTTTTGTCCTTTAATGCTGAAATGATGGGTAAAAAGGAAAAGAACTAGTGTTTTCCTGGGTTATGTTCCCCAGGAACTAGTGTTGTATTTTGAATTTTATCTACATATATATCTCTATGTTTCACCGAGAAGGGAAAAGAATAGATAAAAATGGTACGGGGAAAGAAGATAAAAAGGTTGTGACAAGGACAAACTTTTTTTTTGAGCAGGTAGATGGTTAGGAAGTTAGTAGAGTTAGTTTGTTAGCAGCTGGAATTTTTTCAGGAAAGGAATTTTTTCAGGAAAGTAAACGTTCCACTTCCTCATTTGAGGGGCACGACCATTAGGTCGTAAGGTGGTGGAATTCATGGCGGTGGCAAAGCTCGAAGCCCTGACTTCCACCTCACCCAAACCCTAAAGTTTAGGGGCCAATCAATTGAGCCACAGGCCCGGTTGGCGTGACAAGGACAAACTTAAAAAATAAAAAAACAAAAAGTTTTATTTTGTTAATAAGAATAGGTAAAATAATAAGAGATAGTTGTTTCAAAATTTATTTTATGTTAACTATATATTTTATAATTATTTATGAAGAAAGATCACCCTAATACCAAAACATCTCATTAATGTTATAAGATGTGCAGTTTTTACCAGATGAATTGCATATAACTTTTTTTGAGATAATAATGCAAAAGTATAACTGCTCCTTTTCCATTTTTTTAATTTTCAGCAACGAACTGCTTGGACCTTGGAGACAATAGTCTATAACTGGACCCGTTTGTATGCAAGCCCTAGCTTGCTCCTTGAGAAATTGGGCTTTTAGAGCAATCAAAATTATAATAGAAAAATGAACAATAAATGCCTAATTAATTTCTCTACTTCTTGCTATATTAACTCAAGGACAGCCTGTTTGAGCCCTCCCTTTTCCACAATGCATTAAAGTACCGCCAACAGGCAGCGGCAGCATAACCCTTTACAACCTCAGCACTGACTTGAAAGGTAGTATATTTATAAGGCCCCCTCTTTGCATTTGCAGAGGTCCCCCTTCATTTAAATACGAGGGGGGGGAGGTGTGGGCAATTGTCCTTTTGTTCTTTGTTTTAAGTTCGGTCCTTAACCTGAATTTGGACTACAGCTTCAATTTTAACAGTAGACATCAAAAATATCACCTGAAGATATCGATATTGATTGAGGTGAGATGTTGATGAAAGTTCACACTATATAGCTAGCTGACTATCACAACCTTGGCATTGACTATACATGGCAGGTAGCCACCCACAGTGACAGTTCCAACACACAAAAGAGCAGTAAATTGGCCAATAAAAGCTGATCATACTGCAGCTATCTGATTCTGAGATATTTCCTTAGCATTCCAAAGTCACGACCCATTCATACATACTCAAACCCAAAAAACAAAAAAAGAGAGAGAAAAGAAACAATGTAGCAGCTCTACATTAAAGTCACAACTGGAGAAAACAACCCTTCATCTAATTTTTCTTCTCTTTACAAATTATTGCTTTCTCCTGGTGTGGGGTTAGCTCAGCTTTTAGCAAAATCCACCAGAAGAAGAAGTCAGTGGTTGTGGTAGAAACTAGAAAACAACCCCATCTTATGGCCTTTAAACACCTCTCTAGTTCTGCATTGGGTATCTTACTCCGGCTGCCAGTGCTCTCTGCTGCTCCATCTGAACCATCATCATATATAGGATTCAAAATATGCCCCAGTCATTACGATATTATTATATATGAAGAAAAGGGGCGGGTCTCATCTTAATCCAAAGAATGAATTAGTACCTGGAAGAATTCATGCAATTTGTTCTTGAGGTAACAATACTCATGTTCTAGGAGTTCCAAAGCTCTCAAGCATCTTCACAATTAAAAAGAAAAAAGGAAAAAAGAAAAAAAGAAGGAAACACATGTTAAAAGATGTTATTTTTTGTACATGTTTGGAGGTACATATGTAAAGAGATAGTGTGGACTGAGTGCATGCGAAAGCACAACTTTAGAGGAGGAAAGGAAATTAAGGCAGGCATCTGAAAGTGTACCCAGAGCGGTTGTTCTGCTCAGAGGCGGCGCGAAAGGCAACGCACACATTGCTGACCCTTTTAGCTCCTATGCTCGAACTGCTTCCCATAAACTGATTCAAATGGATTCCCATTTTCTTGTAATCCGAGAACTCTCTATCCATTCTGCAGTATGCATTAATTCACAATTTAATACCGAAAATTAGTAATTAACCAAACCAAGAAACAAAGCAGAGAGAAAGAAGATCAATTACAGTAATGTTCTGAGGTTTCTGAGGAGTTTCTCGGACTCATTGAAGTAGATATTGACAACATCATATACAAAGTTTGGGGAGCTCTCATCTTGCAGTTGTTGGAGCTGTAAGAACTGCTCGTCCAACACTCCCTGAAAAAAAAAAAAGAAAAAAAAAAGACCACAAACGTATCATTTACACCGAACTCAAACTCAAACTCAGAAACAAGAAAACAGACATTCAGAATAATCACTATATGTACCTGGTGGAAGAGCAATGCGAGCAAACGATTCATATCGGCTCGCAACCGTTCCACACCCCACCCCAGCATCCACAGAGGCAGACCCGTTTTGGCTAGTACTTGTACAATCCCGAAACAATGATTTTTTCCTAATGTTTGTACTCACAGGGGAGTTGATTCCTTTGTTAGCGGGATTTCACACCTAGGTCCACACCTATTTAAAGCCGTGCAGCCTGGGCCCAATTCACAACACACTTGAATAAAAAACTCTCACACATTTGAACATTTGAAACTCTACGCCAACCACCCTCAAAGCAAACGCGTGAAAAACACCATTTAACAGAGAATTTCATGCGATTTATTTATTCAATGTCATTTTATACATGTGATGGCTAAAAAATTACAATGTCATAATTTTAAAAAATCTCATTAAACTTAAGTACCTAATTTATAATCATACTTCTTTTTAATCAAAATTCCCTTTTAAATCTTCTTGAATGTGATATATTCTTCTTTCAAGAGCATACTTCTTATATTAATATGATTTACTTAAAAGAATTAACATTTTGTTTTCAAAAAAAAAAAAAGAATTAGCATTTTTAAATGATAATTTTAAAACTTAAATATTAAATTTATTTTATAAAATAATATTTATTTATCAATAAATTTAATTATTAAAGATAATTAATCATGATTTTGTTGGTCAACTATAAAACCCATTTCATTTTAACCAAAATCCCATCAAATTCATTGGATGGTGAAAGTCACGCGTTAGAAGTGTGATTTGGCTTAGGTTTGAATGGTGAGGGAGGGCGTGCATTATGAGACGAAATCGAGGTAATTGTGGGGCATCATCCGGACCAGCACACAAAAGTCACAGACTAAGAGTCGCGGCTGAGGGGAGGTGGCGACCTGGTGTTCCCGTACCCGGTCACCTCGCGTGCTGTCTGTTGTGACAGGCTAGTGCGGCGTTTCGCCCTTACTCCCACCCGACAACTGCCTGCAGCCGGTAACTTGTCAGTCACCTCACCCCCTCACCCCCACTGGCACGGCCCACCCATAAATTAGGCCTTAACTTTTCACTACTTTAGAAATTCGTCCTTCCCTTTTTCACACACATGCTGCCAAAACAAACGCTTCAGTAAGGTGATGGGTTTCTTTGTTACAAATAAGGGGGAGGGAAAATAGGAAAGGGATTCCTGTGGATTAAACACAACTCTATTTGGTAAATTCCATAGGAGGCCAGTGGCTGTATTACTGTGCCTGTAGCAGCGGGGATTTCCAGAAAAATAATGGGTTTCTTCGGGGCCTCACCTGCATTGAAGTATGGAAAAGTAAACGGCGTCTAGTGAACAAGGGCAAACAGTGACAAATTTAGTGTACCAAAAAAAAAAAGTGACAAATTTAGGGGCTGTATATGACACGTGGCGTGCAAAATGGGTCGATCATGATTTTTCACCTCTAGCTCTTTGATGTAAGATGATCATGATGAGACCTTTTCAAGAGTGAAGTCCATGGAAAGCTAATAAACATTGGTGTGAATTGAAATTGGAGCGAGTGATTGTGTATTCATGGACCATCAATACTTTTTACACCTCTTTTTGCCAAAATTTGGAACCATTTTGATTAGGTAATAATGTGATTAACCATATTTTTCTTCTTATGCCTGCAAGGACTTCTAAACTCAATTCTTGGAACGTTGCTTTGTATAGGAGGATGAAATTTAATTCAATAATAGATGAAATTAACCCTTCAGATTTGCTGACAAACTAATTAACTTAGGGCCTGTTTTGGTACAACGGTTAAAATTTAACGGATAGC
>BPVZ01000113.1:629029-647190 GCA_020521535.1 Rubroshorea leprosula
AATATTTTAATTAGTGAATTATAACCTGTACCTTTTACCATATACAACACGGCAAGATAATGGACAGATGGCTAGGGATGGATGAATAGTGGACATAGCTAGGACAAGTTTTTTTTTTTTTTTTTTTTCGGCCACAGAATGGAGTTTGGTGGTTGGGTTAAGTAAGACTTGAGAATCAGATAATGCAACCCACCACAACCAGTTTAAGGAAGGAAGACAAGAGGCAGACAAGACAACTCACCACCGCATAGGCTCTAACACGTCAAAAGAAGAAGATTCAATTCCCAATTCCTTCACCAAGTAGCTGAGATTACCCAAACCCATGAAAGCACATTTCCTTTCTGGCAACCACTCTTTGGCATCGTCCATTAAATGCAACCACAAAACCTTAATTAGACGATGTGAGTGGTTGGTACCCGTCAGCGTTAAATCATTTACTCGATTTTTTATAGCCTCTCAAGATCATGGAAAATGTTACAGGAGGCTAAACATGTATAACATGGATTGAGAAAGTATTCGAGATTGATGTCAATGATTTGACTCATACTCGAATGGCTCATATTATACTTTTGCATGCTTTATTATTTGACGTTAGAATCTCTTGGTACAATTAAAAGAAAATTTATTGCTAAATCACTTGGATTATTAAATCTATATGCTATTGAACTTGAATAACATTTCTCATGTGATATAGATATGAACTTATAAAAGAAAAGGTGCACCAATTAATTAAGCTACCTGAAAGCTTAATCAGTACTCACCAAGTTTCAAGCAAAATATTTCAAAACATCTTGACAAAATTCCAAAACGGCACAGAAAGCTAAACACTAAACTACACCTTCTAAACTGCTTTGGATAGCAAGCAAGACCTCATCACTTTGATCATATCAGTGAGGGAGATCAGCCCAACAAGTAAGCCCTGTTGATCCACCACCCAAACTCGGTGTACATGTTTAGATACAGCCTTCTCTATTGCTTCTGAAAGGGGAGACTCTAGCTGGCACATTACTAATTCCCTCCGCGGCCTACCTTCATTGGAATCTTCATACAAAGGGCTTCTAGACACCTGCTCCGTGAATTGTAGTGCATTCAGAGGCAACCATGTTTGTAGTGTAGAGAAATGGCATCCCTTCAAATCCGTGGAAGAAAATGTACCTATTGGCTTCCTCCCTTTCCCCTGCAATTGAACAGCATACAATCATATTGCAAAAACTAACATTTTTTTTTTGTTAATTTTAACCTTTCAACTTGATTCACTTACGTATGTAACTTCAGTGAGATCTTCTTGGCGAGAACCAGAGGCCTCAACTATGGGAACAGCATTGAGGAGAGCAGTCTTCAAGCATTTTATGGCGTCCTTAACTGTGGTACGATCTGTTATGGCGTAGACGTTCTCATTTACTGCTCCTAATTCCTTGATGCTGCATGATAGGATGCCCTGCAGCTCAGAGGAATGGTACTTTCTGAGGAACCTCAATAAATCCATTTGTGTGAGCATTCGATAAGATGATGCAGACTCCACCAGTTCCACTCTGGCCACATTCTCCATTTGGCCATCCACCGGAACAAGTGCACGGTGGATTCCCTTGCTAAACAGTTCCATACAATCCAAAATGCTGCCCAATGAAAATGTAAATTTTGTCATCATGACAATTTAATTGCTTTTCATTTACTTAATTAACAAGCCTCATCATGTGTAGGTATAACCATAGAAAATCTGGAATAACACATGAATGGGCTTCCACATGAGATGCCATAGTAAAAAACATCTAACCTAAGACCAAAACAAAAACTCCAAGGCTGTTTAGCTATTACAGAATAACTAATAATCATTCTCTAATGGAAGAAATAACAGTGTTTAAATTATAAATGACAACTATGTTTGTTGGAATGAATCGAAAAAGGGTGGTGGAGAGAATAAATGACAACTATGTTTAAATTATAAATATTATCATCTATAGAATATTATTGTCAGTTATCAACTGTTTTCTACCAACTAAATCAAATAATGCATAATTTAAGTGGTATTTTCCAATCAGCAGTACAATATCTAGAAAATTTTTGAAATTTAACTGATGTATCAGTATGGTTTCAAATGGAAAAAAAAAAAAAAAAAAAAAAAAAAGAAAGAAAGAAGAAGAAGAAGAAGAAGAAGGAAGACTGACCTTGTGGTTGGGTTCAGAGTCCACAAACTAAGGCCCTCAAGACAGTGCCCAATGATTGACGACACCGGAACTGTCATCTTCTTATCAAGATCAGATACACCATGAACACCTCCGCCGGTTTCATCCTCATGATCACCAGCAATATGTGCCACGATATCCAGCATGGTGACCATCCCAATGTAATGCTTCCTCACCCCTCCTGTCTGCTTATCAGCCTCCATAATCATGGACCCACCAGCCCCTATCCAGTGTCCCGGAGGTGCGGCCACTGGCACCGCCACCACCCTGTTGGCGACGAGTGTGTTCATGGTGTCGCCCACAGTGGCCATGTATGGCACCTCCACCAGTCTCTGTTTCCCCATCAGATCTTTAACCGTCTTGTCTACCAACCGCTGACTCTCACCGCCCTGCTTGACGATGGTGGTGACACCGGCATCATCGTGCTTTCGATCTCCGTATTTCTGCATATTTCGATTTGCTTGGATTTCAGAAGGATCAAGAAGCGATCTTCATTTGGATATGTAGAACTGTGGGTGACAGATTGAGATGGTGGGTTCATTCCACGTGGCAGAATAGAGCACTGCTGGGACAGCACGAGAATGCCAGATGGCATTTGTTTACAGTTCTTTTATGAGAAACGAGGAGGTGCCTAAAGCGGTACCCGCAGAGAAGGGGAAAAAATAGACTGTTACTTGAAGTTTCTTAAAATTGCAGTTTGGTCCTCCCACGGAACCAGATGGGTGCATCACTAATTACGGCTGATTTAGAGGAAATTCATGGTAAATGTGACGTAGGAGATGTCTTTGTCGAATTAGTATGGGGTACATTTAGATTGATGAAAGGATTTACTACATTTGTCACATAACCATTGCGTCTCTGTTTCGTTTCTAATGATTATTTGCAATCGCTTGGCATAAAGTGAGCATATCAATTTATCTAATGACTGCAATTGATAAGTTTATCGACTTTTACTTGATCTCGTCTATTCTACTTCAGTGTGAAATCACCACTCAAAGTTAGCTTGGCTTGCAATATAAGCCTGGAAACTTGCATGTCCAATTTTCACAAAGTAAATTTGGTTAGCAACAAAGCTGTACAGATTTGTTGTTTCGATCTACAATTTTCAGTTGGTAACACAAAATTTACCCTGCCCTAAATCAAATAACGGATTTAACTCAAGTTAAAAGAAAGGACAGAAATCAATATTTGAAGAGTCAGACACAAAGTGATACATAGAAGGAAAGAGCAAAATCTGAAGAAAGCGACACATAAAAGAGTCAAATAGAAGCGGATTCCTTAATCCACTCTTTAACCAGTAAGACTTCCGGCGTCCTTCCTAGTTACATTTCCAAATTTAGTAAGGGATACAGATGCAAACACTTACCCAGCATTACAACTATTTTAAGAAGAGAATGTTTTATTGTAACATTACACGACTGTCAATTTTGCCGATAAGTGCTGCGAAACTATTTTTTTTAAAGTAGCCTAGTAGAAATTGCCTTATTTTTTTGGGCTTATAAAATTGAACATTTCTAAAATTAAAACAGACAACCATCCATTCCCATTAAGGTCTAAGAAACCTGTAAAATAACCTGACACATACTAAAATACATCAGCACAATAAAAAAAGCAATAATAGCAATTATTCTGTATGTCTAATATGAGAGGCAAACTCCTGAAGATGCAGAGCTAATAACTAATTTTGCCTCTTCCCCTGCCTCCTACCTATTTTATTATAACATATTACTAAACATTTCTGCTCATATTTACGGAGGGGATATCCCAGGGTCTAGAATACAGATTCATGTTTAAAGACAAAACTAATCTTCTAATCACTTTTGCCAACACGCATACTGTGTATCCTATGCTAAGAACCCAATGATTTGCAGCTCCCCGTAAAATAAAATGGGGCACACGATGGGACAAACTATCATCAGTTAAAACCATGAACCAGGTGTTGCTACCTTGGCTGTTGTTGCTCGGATCCCCCTGCGGATGAGATACTAGGTCCAGCACCATTTTCAACTGGAGGGGAGATGCCCCACTTTCCTTCTGATTCTGGTGGCTCCAGAACATGGACTCCTCCATCACTAAGTCCAAGTGCAAATTGATTAGGATCAGTTGGATGGGCTGCAACTACAACCGGATATACCCTTGAGCTGCCAAAAAAACAGAATTCAATTCAGTAACAAGAAACAAAAAGTACATAGGTACATATCTATGCTAAGTCATATTTTGGCAAGGACAAAAAATACCTGGGATTTGGTGGTAAATAAGCACCAGGACTGATCCGGCAACGAAGCTGAAGAGTTGTTGCAGATAGAATACCCACAGTTCCGTCTTCAAAGCTTGCATAGATTGACAGACTATCACATGAATACACAGCATCTGTGATTGAACCATTTGATTCTCTGGAAATCCACTGTCAGAGAAGTAAAAAAGAGGTTGATTTAAATTCATATGTCATAATTACAATACTAAAAACTAGCCATATTCCTGAAAGGCTGAAAAATGTTAATGAGAAAAAAGGAAAAAAAGTGGTTTCCAGCATACAAAAAGCTAATCAATATCACTGGCTCTAGGCTGAAGAAAACAGATCATAAAAAGGAAGCATGATATATTATATCCAGGTGGCAGCTCAGGAATGAAGAGTGCCCAATAACCAAACATGCTATTGGATATTGGTTACTGTCTCATCATATTATCAGAAACATAGATCACTAGGAAAACAAATAGGTTAATCACCCAGATAGAGCCTACAAATTCATAAAACAAACCTGCTTCAAGCACTCTAGCTTTGGAGCTTCATATATGGCTAGCTGCGTTCCATGGATGGCTAGCAAATGTATTTGATCTTGGTGAAAGTGAACACGAGTGTGTCCAAGAGGATTCAGCACACGACCACTAGGAATTGGCAAGGATTTGCTAGCCTGCTTCTCCCATACATCCATGCTCCATACGCACAACTGGAACCAATAAAAAGTATTAACATCCCCAGAATTCCACAGTTCACATTACAGGTAAAAGAAAGCATTCCCAGATTTCTACAAGCTCACACTAGGAGGTAAAGTGACAAATGAACCTCTATGAAGAAATTAAAGGCAAGAAGAAGCCACTAACCTAATGTGGAATTCTCTTAACCTTATTTATGCCTTCTTATTTCTTTGCTTTGTTAGTCATGCAATGTGCATAAAACAACATTAAATGAGCTTGGATGGTATAAAGATTAGATCAGACAGCATACATTTATGGGTCATGATAGACATAGTGTAAGAAGGCTTAAAACTTAAAAGTCATTGATTATAGTGATTAACCATGCAACAATTTATGGATTATGGCAAACCCGGTGAGGAGACTTAAAAGGCTCTAATCATGGTGATTAACCATTTATCCTAGTTTCAATTTATCACATAGAATAAATCCAGACTCCATATTGGGTTTTATTTGCTGCTTTTCCTTTCTGTTTTCCATATTGCACTCTGTTGATTTCTTCTCAAGAAAATATCATTTGTTGTATTTAAACACAAGTTTGGACCTGAAAACTTATCTCTTCTATCCTCAAAACATACTTGGATAAAAAGAGAGTTACTAACTATAAGTTGTCCTTTTCCACTCTATAGTTATCAGAACATCCCTGTTTATAAAGTCCATATATGAAGTATCAGTTACATACTTCTTGGCTACCACAAGTAATGCTAGTAATAAATACTCTTCCACATCAAACAAAAGGGGGGAAGGGGGAATAATCATCAAAGAGTCAATCAGTATGCAAACAGTACATGAATTTGTTATGACTGCATTTTCTTTAAACATAAACAGATATAGGATAAATGAACATGCATGCAATATCATAGCTTACATATCTAGGAAAGATAGATTTCACAGTTCTATGCTATTGCACACAACATACCTGAGCATCAGCTCCTGATGATACAAGAACATTCAGAACATTAGAAAATGCAAGACCAGTAACTCTCTTTTGATGACCTCTCAGCTTGCTTTTGACCTGTCACCATGACCAAATATGTACAGCAGTTTAGAACCTTGGAACCTCAAACACATTCATTCTTTACCCACTAATGATTGGAGTTTTTAGTTCAGGGAAAACACCTCATCAACCCGGACATTGTAGATTTGAATTGAAGAGTCATCCATGCCTATGGCAATAATGTTGTTGTCCTGAGGATGGAAAGCAAGAAATGTTGCAGCAGGAGGTGGGGGCATGAACGTTGTCATTGTCTGTATTAGAAAAGATAGCTCATTCAAGTACAAGATCACCAGATATAATTTTTACCAACATTTCAAGCCAAAAGAACAGGAGAAAAGATAAATCATTCACACAACGCAATTACCTTAAATGTCATCATATTAAACAGAGAAATTTTTCCTCCGGATGCTGACATAACATAAGAGTCATTCTTTGAAAGAGCAAAGCATGGAACAGCATCTTCTTGGTTTGTCTCACGCATATCATTGGTCATCAATATCCCACTAGATGGTTGCCATAACTGTGGTGCCAAATTACTAGTTGCCTACAACAGGCCAAGCATTTGTAAAGAGAAAGGTAACCAGATAATTAGGCAGGGAAATAAAAAAAAAAAGGGTAACAGATAATACCAAAAAAAAAAAAGCTGTTTAAAATAAAAGCTATGAATACCTTTCCAGAAGGGTGGCGCTCATTCTTTTGCCACTTCCACAATTTGTGTACAGCATTATCTGTTAGTGCTAATAAGGCACTTCCTGAGTTTGTATATATCATTCTAACAACCTGAATTGAAAACAAATGAAAGTTAAAAGGGGAAGGTCAAGTACACACCTTATATCTTCAGCATATGTGTTTCGAAAGAGCGTACATTTTTTTAAGCAAATTGTGGAAACATATTCACAAGAAAAAGGCAAATCTCAGTCAAAACATCTAGAAAATCCTCCCTTCTCCAACATGAAGACCACCAAAAGAATTAACAACCAATGTGCTAACACTAACTAACCAAATTGCTAAGTTTCTTATGTTCAAATATATCTTAGTAAAAAGAAAGAACTTGACATTAGATTAACTTGCATGAGAACACCCTCCTGCAACCCTAAAACCTAAACAGAGCAATATGTACCTTTATTGGCAACAGACTGTCAGGAAGGCGCAAGGAACGAAGTTGAGATGATTCATTGATTTCAGTTAGTTTCCAGAGCTTAGATTTCTCTGAATCATCAGCAACTCTAGGTTTTACCTCTGACATAGAATGGCTATCACCATTCTGCAGAATTCAAGAAGTATATCAATAGAGCAAAAGAGAGAGGTTAATCCAAACAAACACATTAAATATTCGCCAAATTTCAGGATATTAACTCCAACTACAAACATCTAACCATTAAATGCCAACTCAGTGCAGCATCACAGTCATCCACGTGACAGAGGCATCACTACTTACCAATCCAACAATTGCAGTCATTGCTGAACTTCTATCAACCACCCCAACAGCTGTTCCAGCAATTGAACTTGAAGCACCAAATGCACTAATTATGGGTCCCTGAAATATGAATGGTGCTACAGAAGTTTAGTCCACATATACATCTCGACTCTCCTATGAGTCTAAGAAGTTATTTACCTTTGCAGCTGCAGCAGAAGCAACTCTAGAGGCATCAAGAGCACGATTTTCAATGGAGCGCAAAAGCCGAGCACCATCAGCATTTGCAAGTATTTTGATTCCATTGTCACTTGTTGACACAGCCAGCAAAATCCCTTCCTTATTGAAGCGTAAGCAAGGAGAAGACTAGACAACAGAAGATTGTAATTTTTAAATTATAAGACAAGCTTGTACAGGATTAAAAAGGCAACAAAATAGAAAACTCCCCAATACCGGTAATCCCCCCTCAGCGTTGATGGCTTTCAGAAGGGTAACATTGTCCATATCCCAAAATTTGATCTGGAACTCATCACCAGCAGCCAAGAATCGATTTCTGGTTGTATCAAACTGCACAACCCCCACAGATCGCTTTCCAAGCCCATGGTATGTTCGCTTGACAGCTCCCTCACTCTCATTCCACTCAACAATGTGTGACTCTCCCTCTTTATTAGTCCCACATGAGAATAACCTGCCACATACATGACAAGAAGAAACTAATAATGAACAGGATAACCAAAAATAACAGTTGCCACAGTAAGCAGAATCTTTACTAAGCCAAAAATAAAAAATAAAAAATAAAAAAAAAATAAAAACATGATGTAATACCTGGTCCCATCCGCACTATAAGCCATCGTAGTGCAAGAACGCCCAGGTGCCTCGTAATCAACTCTTGAGCCCATGTTATCATACAACCAAGCCTTTATTTTCCCATCAATTGCTGTTGAAAAGATGAACTGGAAGAAGAATAAACAAGGTTCACTATAAGTAGATATGACAAAAACAAAACAAATTCAGTCAAAAAGCTCTTCAAATAGTTCAACAACTGCGCCTCATTGTTCTCATCTTTAACAAACAGAATGCAAGACTAACATAAGAAATTGTAAGATTATTTGTTTTTATAGGCCTCAGAATCATGAGCTTTGTCATCTTGATACACAAAAAAAATATTATGGAAGGACCTTAAAGCTCCACTTTACCATAAAAATTTGAAAAGAGTTAAAAACTCTTTTTTTTTTTTGGCCAAAGAAAGAGTTCAACTGAGATGGTATCATAGTAGGATTTTAACTCCCTTTTCAATGACATTACCATGATTGACACCCAATCCCACTGCCATGATTAACACCCTGATCCCACTGCAGTAGAGATGGTAATTATAACCAACACCTTACAAGTGTGAAATGTGCACAACTTCAAACCAAATCTGGTAAATTTGGGATATTTTTTAACACAGGAATGGAGAAGGATAATAATTTTTAATGGATCAAATAGCGGAGGAAGTATGGGTAAGGGATTTCCTAGCTCAAATTACCAAAACATAAACATAGTGTGACTACGTGTGTGTGTGTGTGTGTGTGCGCGCGTGTGTAATTACTTCATCATATTACAAATGATTATATAACTATGGAAGTTGAGCAGGGATCTACTTACACTAGCATAAGTTTAAGAAACTCTTATACCAATTTCCAGCCACACATTTTAAAATTTAAGGGGCTGTTTTGAAAATTCAAGTGCTGCATTAGTTGCTGAAATTTTGAAATGAGTGATAAGATTTGGTGTAACACTTGCACCAGTGTAAGTTGATCCTAACTCATAGAAGTCATACATATTTAAATATAAAATTACATTTGTATATTGATTTTCAACGCCCAAACCAGAAATGCAAGAGTAACATGAATGTAAAAACTGAATAACAGCTTAAATGTAATACAAGAAATACCTGAATGGTTTCCTTCTGATGTGGACACACAGAATAGACAGGAGCTTCATGACCCTCAAAAGCGAACATCTTAGTACCTGCAATAGCATCCCACACCTGCAAAGAGTTGAAATCTTACAACTGCAGACAAGGCACTTACAATATCTACCGTGTAGAAAATGCCAACCAAAGCCAACCTTAATTGTCTTGTCCTCTCCGCAAGTTATTATGCATAACTGTTTGTTTGGGTGAGAGAAAGCAACATCACTGACATTCCCAATGTGAGCATCAATCTGAAAAAATTGAAAGCAGAAACAACTGTTATTTTGAATGATGGATATATATTTTAGTTAACCTTCACCCCCAAGAGCAAAATATGAAACTATCCTAGAGGCAAAATCACATCAAAATCCCAATATCTGTTTCCACCCAATACCATCCAAAATATAACACTTTGGGAAAGAAAAAAGTAAGATTTTACAGCAAGAAACTAATAACTAACATTCAACTAATCTCCATTGTTCCCCACTCCTAGCTTCTCCCTCTCAAGTCTCAAATAACCCAAACATGCAGCATAAAACTATCAGCATTGTTGCTGCTGCTGCAGCTGCTGCCACTATCGCCACAAATAAAGTTATCTCTGTAACTATGTTAGACAGGATAAATACCGTGCACAGGCACCTTAGAAGATCAAAACAGCATGGCTATTTCAATGTAGCAAGCAGACCTTGGATGTCAAGGGCTTATCATGCCAAACCATTGTCATTTTATTTGTTTAGAGGTCACATTATGCACATGGTTATTTATGTGTGGCTCCTATTCTTAATAAATAGATGGCTACAGGTAAGTTATGTAGTTGGCCAGATGAAGTGATTTAAAAATTATAGCTGCGTGATTTCTTAGAACAAACAACAGAACACAAACCTCTAGATGATTCCGCAAATCATCACTTCCATGATATGAATATACGTGCACTATGTGCTTGGAGTAGGCAACACCTGAATGAGATATTGTAAAAAACAAAATTATCATCAGGCACAGATGCCAAAATGTTTATTGAGAGCATCAATAATTTCACTTCCTATTATAAGAGAGAGGTAAAGGTGAAATCAAGTTTATTATTACAAATAACTTCTTTGGCAATGGTTCTCTCTAAATTTCTTAAAAGGTGATATTGATTATGAAAGCTGAAATAAGAACTGTTTTCACTGTTTAGCACAGAACCTGGAAAATCATGATAAAGAATGCATAATAAAATTTTAGAATTATGAAAATATTGATATTCACTTCAACATACCCAAAAGGGCACCATCTGGGCTCCAGATAACTCGGTTTACTGCTGCAGTATACTCATTGGCCAAGGATGCCTGTTATGAAAACAAAGACTGAGATCGGCCTTGCAATTACTCCAAAAAAATCATGTTATATGTGGAACAGCGAAAATTTTTCCTCACATGGCAAGGCTTACCTGTAGAGGCATTGAACATGTACTAAGATCCCAAACCTTGAAGTTTCTAGAGACAAGCCGCTCTTTACTCCAAACATCCCAGATTGTTATATCACCAATGTTTGTTCCAACTAAAAGTGGGGAAAAAGAAACAAAAAATATAGTTGGACAAGTAAACATTCATGTGAAAGTCACAACTGACTAAACATAAGATGAGATAATCAAAATAAAGAGACAAAAAAACTTAAGGAATGAAAAGAGCTGACCAAGAAGCAAAGTTTGTTGAACCGGATGAAAATCCATGCTCTTGACAGCAGAACCCTGATTTAAATTTCCCATGACATTCTTGGGCAAATCCTCAGAAGAATACAATGGGTAGGCATGACTCTGGCCTGGATAAGTGACTGGTAAAATATTAACTGGTAGATTGTTAACCTACATGAGAATAAGGCACACCATCTAAGTACATTCATTGCATAGCATACAATTAAAAATCAAAAGGAATAGAAAAATGACATGCAAAATCAACTGAAAGAAATAACAGAATTTAAGATTATCCAACATCATTTATTCTGATGTCAACATCTTTGGATCATCAACAGTCACTGCACTGGAAGGTAAATTTCCAAAATGCAAAATACAGATACAACGGAAAGGGGATAACAGAATAGTAAAAGGGAAAAAATAACTAGCAACAATATCAATACCCAACGTAAATGAGCAGTTTCAGATGTAGCATCTAAAACCCAAAATGAAGAAGAGAAAGAAGAAGAAGAAGATGCAGCAGAAGGAAGGATATAGCACCTCTTCTGATATTCCAAAAGCTCTTCCTCTCTTCAATACACTTTCAGAATCTGCAGTTTGATAGTCCATTGCTAGGTTGTTAGTTGGAGGAGTCCTAGGGCGCTTTACCATAGATGCTACCATAACAAATATATATATAACAAATGGTTATAAGACCTACTTGGAAATAGAGTTGTATTCAGGAAAAAGATTAAAAGGTGAAAAAACAAGTAAATTTGGAAGTATACTATGCAAATTCTTGTTGAGATTGGTTGAGTGGGTGAGGAGGCATTGCAATCAAACAAAAGTGTCTACCACAAATCAAATAAGCATGATACCAACTCAAAACTGGAACACACAGGTAAATGAAGATATATATGAAACTGTCCTCTTTCAAAATATTACACGTCCAGGTGAAAGGAAGAAAAGAAAGATAAACTTGAAAATTCCAAACATTTCTTTAGCAACTAAAACTGAGAAGGCGAATTAAATTCAACAATATTCCTGTACATAAAATCTCATAAAAATATAACCTGACTTAAATTTATATAAACAAAGCATGCTTGCATGAATCTCAACTGTATGAAAATTAAGAGATTGAGATTTGTTTCTTCCAACAGGAATTTCACTTGCGTATTGGATGCTCTGGAAACCACTGATTTTTTCTTTCTAATATTGTAGTGTGGTACAAATTTAAGAAGTTCCACTTTCAAATGTTATAATAATGTAGTAAATTCAAAAATTTTTAACAGACATTTATATTTCTTTACTAGACATATCTAAACCATAATAAACTACAAGATGTCATAACCTACATCTACATGGCATGGTCTAAAATGAAATTAAATTACTCTATACAACAACAACAGCCATAATGATAATTACCAGCATTACTAGAAGGAGATAAGCCAATAGGCCCTGCAGACACTGTTTGATGTGGCATAGAAGATGGATTAGCCATCCATCCTGCAAGAGATGCTGTAAGTGGTGCTGGTGCTGGTGCTGGTGCAGGCTGAAAAGGCTGGATAAGAAGAAAACATACATGGAAATCAAAATCACAAGAAATATAATATCCATGAAAATAAAAGATTAGTGTTCTGTATTGTGGGCTTACACCATGAGCACCTAGTGGTGGAAAACCACCTACTTTAGGAATGGATCCCATTAAAGGGTTAGTAACAGGAGAAGGAGCACGAGTGCCATTTGGTGGGCCACAAGTATGATCAACAAAGAGGGTTTTGATGTCAGGGTTAGGCCTTGGATTCTTGCAAAGTTGGTGCTGCCAATTCAAGCTGCAAATGAAAAACAAAAGCCAAAACATAAAAAAACTCATCTGGAATACTATATTTTAAATATCAAAGGAAATAAAAGCTGAATGACTATAATTTACTTGCCATTACCTTTGATTGATTAGTGTCCTCAACCTGGAATTTTTTAAGGTGGGAAATTGAAGCTTATCACGGAAAAGTGGATTCGCCTCAATCAATTTTTTGAGCTCAACAAACATTATAGCTCTTGCAGATTTGGTATCTCCATACTTAGATAGCTGCTCATTCTCCCTGAAATTTATTTAGGAAAAGGAAGATTATATTTAATAAGCACTTTTTATTAGAATGCTTTACCAAGTCATTGAACCAAAAATATCATGAAACAGTGTAAAGAGAGACAACAGAAACTACTTTATTGAACATTTGGTTGAAGCAGAGTAAAAGAACTTCCTACAAATTTTAGGTCAATACATCCTAACTGAAGAGGTTCTATCTGTCAAACTTTGGAATTATTTCCAAGGCTATGATCAACTAGTTAACATTTAGTTGTCAACAATCAATATCTAGGTTTTTCCATAAACTAATCCTGCACAACATCTTGTTTCCTTACTTCCTGGAATAGGAATTTCCTCTTCTTTCTTTCTTTTTCTTTTTTTTTTTTTTTTTTTTTAAAAAAAAAAAAAAAAAAACGTCATGAACCTGGTGTAGGAAGTATGTGTTATAACTTGAACCACTGAATCTCTTAATCGAATGGAAGATAAGAAATTCTTATTTCTTAACAACAAAGTGTCAGCTAATGCCTTGACATTCAGTCATATCTTTCATCTACATCTCCAAAACAAGGTTATTTGTCAATGAAACTGCTGTGCTACAATATTGATAGCCCAAAATCACATAAATAATTACAAGATCTAATATGCCACCCTTTAATTAGAATGAAAGATGGAATTAAGATACAGTGTCTTTAAAAATTTAACTCCCTTTGTATGAGTTACAAGATTAAAAACAATGGAATTTCAAGAAAACAGGATAAACAACTAGATGGTATACTACATTCCTTATTTGAGAAGACAAAGATGTGCATGTTTAAAAACACCAATCATAAGAAATTATACCAAGCACCTACCAACATAAGAAATTATATTTATTTCGCATTATCAGGAGTAAAAAAAAAAAAAAAAGCTTTTGTATGGTGACATTATATAGCTTCAGTAGCCATAAATTCATCCAACATTTGCCATCATGCCACATACATAAACAGTGATACTTCACCAAGAACACTTTGGATTACCTAAAGTTTCCCAAAGTTAAGAGCATCGTAATTTCCTTAAAAAGTTCTTCATTAAATGTAGAGAATACTTTCAAGTCTTTCGCAAGAATCTCCACAGCTCGAGCATGATCATGCCTGCAAAAAATTAAAATGATAAATATCCAGAAAATAACAGGAAGGCATTGCTTTCCACCTTTAATTGAAATACATGAATGATACTCATCGACCAATTAACTTACTTGTCAAGTGCTTCAAGGTACTTCTGTTTCCGAATCTCAAAGAAAATCTTCATCGAGTATCTATTATCATCAACCTTGGTAAACCCAGCTAGGTACTTCTCCACCTCATCCCATTCACCATTGGCTACACAGTCTTCAAAATATCGCATATTGAAGAAAAACCCTGACTCTTTCTCTAATCTATAAATATAGCAAAACAAAAGGACCAAGGCATCACAATTCAACTCTATAATATAAGCTCTTTCAGTGACCAGGAAACAAAATCTTGGGGGGGGGAAAAAAGCAAAATCAAACTGCTGGATAAATCATTATCTCACATCCGCCTGCCATTCAGTCTCAATTTTAGGTCAATCATAATTTGCCCATAAAAGGGGAAATTAATATAAACCACCGTTTGACTCACGAGTCATTCCCTCTCCTTTCCTCCATTTTCCCTCGATTTCCAAGGAACCAAACAAACCAAACTTTTAACCAAATTAAACAAATTTCAGAAAAAAAAATTTTTTTTTTTTGAAAAAGTGAAACACGCTTACTTGTGAACAGTCTCCTTGAATTTCTCTTCTTCCAGAAACTGAAGTATCAGAAAAACCAGCTCTCTGCTCAGGGAAGACATTCTCCCTCCCTCTTAGATCCAAAATCAAAAAACAAAAGCCACGAATCTCACAGATCGATCCAACAACACTTGAATCACACCATAAAAAGAGCCGATCCAAGCACGAAGAGCTCCACAGACAGGTACTGCAGAGATCCGTGCACCTTTTCTGCTGGAATTGACTTGGGAGAAGCAGAAGAAACAGCAGATCGAGAGCAGAAGAAAGAGAGAGAAGAGGCGTGAAATGAGGGGAGAGGGTGGGGTGGTTTTATAGCGTGTTCCCTATTTATAGCACTGGGTTTTTGGAAATGGGAATTATTACGGCCATCAAATTAAGGAGAATGCTGTGAAATTAAAAAAAAAAAAAAAATCTAAAAGTCTAGAAACCGTGATAATAGTGCTTCCGTAAATGAAAATCTGCAATTAGTAATTATTATTGGCTTTTTCTGACATGTTTAATTTGTGTCTTAATATATATATTTTTATAATTAATTTATATAAAAAATAATAATAAATTTTAATTTTAATATTAATAATTAATTTTATAAAAAATATTTTAATAAAATAATTAATAAAAATAATAATATTTTTTATTTTTTAATATAAATTAATAATTAAAAGGTAAAGATAACTTTAAAACATAGGATTAAAAATTTTACCATAATTATTTTATTTTTTAATTTTCATTTTTCATGGAAAACTATTAGTAGTATTGTATTCCTTTTTCAAGTGTCTTTGGCAAAGTTTTGAAAAATAATTATTTTAAAGTAATTTTTTTATGAATTTAAAATTTTATTGAAAGAAAAATTAAAAATTAACCTTAAAATAATTTTAAGTAATTTTTTAATAAATTTTTAAACAAATTTTGAGGGAGTATAGATGTGTGGTTTTCTCAAAATATAGTTAAAAACTATTTTGAAAGTTAATTTTTAAATTTTTTAAACAAAATTTTAAATTTGTAAGAACAAAATTTACCTTTAAAATAAGTGTGTTTTAAATTTTACCAAACAGAAACACTCTCCTAATCCAACTATTAAGTAATCAAAAATATAAATATCCATTACTCTTTTTATTTCAAAATAATTGTTTGTATTTTAATTTTGATTTTATTCTAAATCAATTATTATTTTTTTATTTTGTTAAAATAATTTTTTTTACTTTAACATTATCATTATCTATTTATTTTAATAAATTATCATATCATGAAAATTCTTACTTTATTTTATAGTTTTTTCATATTATAAAAAATATTACTTTATTTTATAGCTTTTTTTCTAAGAATAATATAGGCAAATACATAAATGGTCCTCAAACCATTTATTTGGAGAAAAAAGTCAAAAAATAATAAGTATTTTTTCTATTTTAACCCTATCATTATTTATCTATTTTGATTAATTATATTATCACAAAAAATCGTATTCTATCTTTTAACTTTTTCTTAAAAATAATATTTTTTTTATGTCTGGTTATAACTTAGTTAAAAGGAAATAACCCTCTCTTATTTTTAAATCCCTCATTCACATGATTCAGAACTTAAATTTAAAATTTTTAATTTGAAATTTTAAACTTTTAACCATTAAATCACCTCAATAAGATTATTTATATAAATAAATATATAAATGGTTTTCACACCTTTAATTAAAAAAATCAAAAATAAAAATTATTATAGAAAAAAAAGTATTAATTTTCAACTACTTCTCAACAACTGCTCCAAGCAGCTCCTCAAACTTTTAATATGTTTAAAAAAATTTATAAATAATTTACAAGTTTAAGAATTTATGCAATTCAACATTTATATCATCAAAGAGAAAATGCAAGGATTCAAAGAAAAGATTGGTATTTCCCATAGCATTTCTTTAAAGATTAAAATTTAATATAAGTACTATTAAGATAGCATTTTTTTTATTTTAAGTTGCATAATAACTCATTTGTATGTATGCAATATAAACTAATTTTTTTTAAAAATTTCATAATAAGAGATATTTTTTTTTTAATTAAATTTAAAATCTTTTATTTTTAGTAAAAACTATTACCACTAAATAATCTTAATCATTAACAAACTTAGTATTCCTTCAAATGAATTAAGTTGTCTCAATTTAATTTTTATATAAAATTTGATAAGATAATTTTATATAATAAATAAATAATAGTAAAAAAATTTTATTTAAGCGAAGTACAACATATAAAAGAAAATAAATTTTAATTATTATTTATTTAAAATATAAAATTATTAAACAAATTATATATATGAATTAATTGAAACAACTAAATCTATCTAAATAGTGTTATTAATTACATAAGTTAGTGAGACTTTCCTCGGGGCACTTTAATCTAACTCATTTGAAAGATACCACTTTTGATGTTTAAACAGATTAACTACATTCTGACCATTTACGTAAAATGAATTAAAATTTAAAAATAAACCTCTTACGTAGTATTTACCAACCCACAATAATATGAATAATGATAAAAAAAAATCGAAAAAAAAAGTAATATATTAATAAAATAAAATTCCCATTCATCTCATTTTTTTTACATTTTTTTCATATCATTAGTTTCATAAATTCGTCTCATTTTTTCATCTGTGTATCATTGCTCCAATAATATTAGTCCAAAATTAAAGATGGTCAATTAATTAATCCGAGGAGCAACAAGTCTTAACTCGCCGCACCAGTTTTTGTCCATATATGGCACATTTAACAATATTTCTCAGGTTCCATATAAAAAAAAAAAAAATCTCAGGAGGTTTATTTCACGCTCCTTCATGCGCGAGTGTTCATGTGTTGACCTCGAGGAACACGCAAAATAAATGAAAGTGGCTACACCGATTATCATAATGAAACACGTGGAGGCATTGAAACAGCGGAGATGACGTATGATAGGAACTTTGGCCCCGAAATTTAACGCGCTTGATTAGGCTGGTTTAGGTTTGTGGCAACTTGCAGAAGGAGTTGAGATAGCCAACAGTTCTTATCCACAGGTACTTATCAAGGAGTGATATGCTATATGGCCTATCATTCACAAAGAAAAAGAATCGCGTGTTCTTCGGGACGAAGCAAAGGTTTTGCCGTTTTGGTCAC
>BPVZ01000113.1:647290-662549 GCA_020521535.1 Rubroshorea leprosula
TAATATTGTTAAAATATATAATTAATATTTTTATATTAATTTAATATTAAAAATAAAAAATTATCTTTATGTAATTATTATGTTAAAATAATTTATATAATTTTAATATTAATTTTAATATTTTTTATATTAAATAATATATAAAAAATATATTAATTATATACTTAATTTATAATAAAAAATTTTCAAGTTTAAAAAACTCATTTTAAAATATATAGTGATATTTTATAAAAGAATCTTAAAAAATGCGATGGCGACATTCTGTGGATAAATGAAAGGTGGAAAGTAGATGCCGATAAAGACAAAACAAAAAGGAGGGTTGGAAATTATAAGTATACCGATGTTGATATATATATTTTTTAATTCTATGAAAGTATAATGTTGATGAACTTTAATCACAATTGATAGAAAATGAAAGGAAAGTACCAAGAAGACAATTGATATAAAAAGACTAAACTTTCTTCTTCTTTTTTTTTTTTACAAGAGAAATAATTAGAAGTTAGAAATTAAGTTAATATCTTACTTTTGATAAGGTTTAATCATTAATCAAGAGTGTAATTCATTAACAATTTTATTAGATTATAATTACAACCAATAAACCATAATAAGAGAATGATTTTCTTTATTATTTTGATCGGGCAGATCGGATAATCCGAGACCTGTTTAGAGTAGGGGGAGCAGGCTCGCACCTGAGGAGCTCCATTTGGAAGTTTTTGGCCCCCTTTTTTGCCACTAGGCCAGTGACGGTAGGGCTCCTCTATTTTATTCATGGGTGTGGTCCATTTTTTGGAAAGCTAATCAATAGGTAATCTGGTCACAAACATTATAAATTTAGCGTGAATTATTTGTTCTGATCAAATTGAAGATATATTAAGGGATTTTCTATTTTATGTTTTAAGGATGTAATAAATACATTATTTTGTAATTAATGTATATAAAAAATAATAAAAATTAATTTAAATTTAATTAATTAACTAATTAAAATTATTTGTGTGATAATAATATTAAAATAAAAATAAATTTTTATTATTTTTATATAAATTAATAATAAAAAATTATATTTATTACATCTTAACATATACTTTTAAAACACACATTAGATAAACTCATATTATAATACATGAAATTTGACTCATCACATGATTGTCATATCGAAAAATATCTAAGAGAGATAATTATTAATCTATCATAATTCTTTCCACTTTATTAGGCAGCTTGGGGTGATGTTATTAATTTAGAGCAGGCCTCAAGGAACAGGTTTGGTAAAAGGAAAAGGCCAAAAAAGAGAGGAAAAAGACAAAAACCAAGCATCGCATGAAAAAGATGCCGACACAACTATTAAAATGCTTTTTAAAAGATTTGCAATTCAATTACAAACTTGAAAGACACATTTTTATTAAAATGCTTCGTGAAGTATTACTCAAAATAACTGCTTCATTTAACTTCAGTTCAAAGAAAAAAAAAACTGCTTCTAAATTTTCTTTTTGGAGTGGTAAAACAAGAATTTAAACTATGATAATAATGTAAATTTGAACTTATTTGATGCAAATAATTTTAATATAGTTTATATGTTAGTCACTATTAAAATTATTTGAATAGAGTGAAATAGAAGTTAAGTTACAATAAAAAAATAATAATAAAATTAAAGAAACTTCCTTCCAGATTAAAAAACTTCGTCAATTCAATCCTCTTAATTGTGCAATATGAAAAAGGATTCAATTTTTTGACCAAATAAAACCCTAGCCAAACAACTCCCTCAGTCTAATCTTCTCAGTTACGTCTAAAGAATATCACAAGCAGAGAAAAAAAAATACAATAAAAGCAGCAAAAATTCCAAAGATTTGGGCTCCTCGTGCGACAACGAGAAACACAGATCTAGATTCCTTCACTTATTAAGGTTTTCTACTTTTCCTTCACTTACCTGCTCTTTCATGTATCGGGGTTCAAAATTGACCCTCTTAAGTGCACTAATTCCATTATATGAAACTAGAGATATCACATGGGCATTAAGAACCAAATTGCAAAACAGATCAAGTAATCAACTAGTGTCAGATTTGTTAAATACCTTCAACAGAAATAACCGAATTGCAATTAAATAGTGAAGCTTGCAGTTGTTCTCTTACTTAAATCTAGTCATGAAATTGACCAATTGATAAAGGAATTGCTAGGAGAAAGAGGGGCCATCGTCGTCCAAACTAGGAAGCATTAAAGAGAGAGTACTTTCCCTTCGTCTGACCGAGAATGGGGAAAATGTGGTGTTTTCTGCAAGCGACAAGAACTCAGATATCTATAGGTTCACTCCCAGCAAGCACTGAGTTCTTTGAAGAACCCAATTGCAAAATATATTATTAAAAGAATCAATATTTATTTGTTGAACAATTTTACAAAATTATTTTATTAACTTAAAACAATTAGTTTATCTTTAAATTAAAATGGACCAACTTTAATTTCCACCTCATTTCCAAGTCATCAAATTGATGACATGGAGTTGCCACCTCACATTTGTAACGTAAAGATAAGGTTCAATGGTTAGTTCAACAATGTTATAATTATAATATTATTTGAAATTATAAATTTATAATTATGATGTGTAATTTTTTTTATCTTGATTACATAATGGGAGTCAATCATCTTTTATCCTTTATCTCATGTCATGCGCATACCATGTGACTCGAACTTAAAATCTCTTATTTCTAGCAAAAAGAGATAACCACTAAGTTATTTAATTTGTTAGTAATTATGATGTGAAATTAAATGAATATAATATGTCATTAAATGAATATAATATGTCATTAAATAAGTAGATGTATATAATATTACAGATGAATTCTTAAATTAAAAAAATCTATTACATAATGACACATTTGTTGACAACCCACTTAAAATTCAAATAAAACTCAATTTAAAATTAAGTGTAAAAATTAAGAAAAATTTAGAATTTGTTATTTTTTCAAATTATAAAATGAGACTAGTTACCTAAAAATATGTCTACACAAAAATTAGCGCTCAAAGGTATAATTAGAAGTGAAAAAAGATGTAATCACACCTCACAATCATCCATATATTAGACAGTTGCATATTTTAAAATTGGAGAATTAGTTGGATTCATTAATTAGATTTTTTTGGATTATTTGTTAATTTTTTAGTTCGTGTGTGTATATATATATATATATATATCAATGGTTAAAGTGTTTAAGCTTTCATTTTTTCAGGCAGTATACGTGTTCAAATTGGGAAAGCAACATGTGTGGATTAGAAGGCTAAAATTGGGAGCTCCATGGACTCCCCCTCTTTTGTTATGTTTGAGGATTGCCCTCTTGCTCTCCCTTTTTGTAATGCAAATGCTTATGGGGTGTTTTCTCTCTAGTCTCTACCCCTGATGTGTTTTGTTATTTTGTTGAATGAAATCATCTATCTACCAGCAAAGCAGAACGCTCCAGTAGATCTAATTAACTTTATCTTTCATACACAAAATGTAATGAGCAGAGACTCTAAAAGAAAAAACTCATCAAGAACCTAATGAATGTCAAGGACAAAAACCTATTGCATGAAATTCTATAGATCTGGATCGGAGAATGCAGCCTACCAAACCCTCAAGCGAACATTTACATGGTTGTAAAATCAATGTAAAGTAAGCAGCAAAGCTTCGAGAGAGAATCTTCTCCACCTAACTGAGGAGTGACAACCAATGTTGTTGATTTCGTTTTATACCAATAGATATGGTTGATACATATCGATTTTTTAATTAATTCAAAACAATACAAAGTTCAATTCCATTTCAATTAAATTTTGCCCATTTGGATCAAATTTCATCAATTTTGATCAAATTTTGGTGTACCGACTAGTATTTTGAGGTATCAACCGATACACAAAAAATTGACCGATACAAATCAATTTAAATTTAAAAAGGGTAAATTCCATTTTTGATTTTCAACTTTAATGTTTTGCATAATTTTCATCATTTAAACTTTTTTATGCACTTTTTTAGTCCATCAACTATGAAAAAAGCATTTTTTTAATCCTTCTATCAGTTATTCCATTAAGTTTGTCTAAATATGCACATTTTTAGTTCCTTAATTTAAAGTGAAGGTACAAAAAATATACATATATTAAAAGTTGAAGAACTAAAAATATATATTTTTAATCCCTTTTGACAATTTCAAATTTAGATTTCTAGTTCTCAGTACTCATCAGTTACTGCTCTCTCTTCTTAGTAATGTTTTAGTTTGTCTTTTTCATTTTTGTTATACTTAGGAGACATGATTTTTTCTTTTGTGGAAGTATTTTGTATTGTGAATTGTATGATATTAAACTCAAAATATTGTTATACTTTTTAATATTATCTTAATGTTTAAAAAAAAAAAGAAAAAAATTATGGATGTTTTATAAAGTTAGTTGTTTTAAATTTGTTTTCAATTTATAAGAATATGATGGTTTAAACATTAGTTTCTCTTATCATTGTTTTAAAATTGAATATTTAATTTATAAAAATATATATTTATAGCAATAAATTTGAAATCATGCACAAAAGATTTTAATAGCATCTATGTATTATTTCAATAATAAAATCAGTACGTATATTGATATGGTATTGACAACTTTAGTGATAAGAGCAACATCCAACCACGAAGACAAGTAATGCAGAAGTAAAATAGAAAACCAGTTCATCATTTTTTATTCACTCAATAAGCTAAACATGCATATTTTACAAGACTTAAACCAAAAAACAACAATCAACTAAAAAATTGATCATAAGTGATTTTAATATAAACCCAAAGACAATAGATGAAAGACAAAATGCAAATAAATAGTAAGACACGATAAGCTAAGTTTTGATTTTTGCCAAATGCAGCAAAATTTGAAACTCAAGGTTGTTAGATATCACTAATGACTCAGATGCAAAAATGCGTGGAGCATAAAGCTACCAAGACAAAATTCATGAATCTAAGAACCAAACCAAAACACCATGTCCATATGATCAGCCTAGACAGATGTGAAAATTTGATTCAAAGTAATGCATAAAGACGTGAACCATTGAATATCAAAACAAACATAATATATGGAGCATGGTTTGAATTTGCAAAATTGTTGCGGCATGTGGGTTCTGCATGGTGGTTGAAAAAAGCATGCAAATTTCAGCCTTTGAAATTTGGTTACATGGGAAATCTCATGGTAGCCCAATTTTGTTGAAAATTTGGAAGTCTCATGGCAGCCTTTGAATGGAAATTTGGTTGCTACAACTTTGTCCATGCAACATTTATTGTGCATGGTTGGATGATGACTTTGGAACCCATTGCATTCATTGTGGGTGGTTGGCATTTGGCTATAAAAGGCCATTTGGCCATTCGGCAAAGACACCAAGAAGAGCAATCCAAAGCAAAGTGAGCTCTAGAAAATAGAAGAGTTTTGTGAGTGCTTTGGGTGAGGGTGAGCAAGAGCAGAGTGGTTAAAATTACTTTGCTGAGTGTTTTTTGAGTGTGTCTCGCATTCAAAAATACCGTGAGTAAGATTTGGGTATAATTGGGGATTGAGTATTTTTTCTGAGAGTACCACAAATTGTATCTCCCTATTTTAATAGTGAATTTTTCCTTATAAGTGCCCGTGGACGTAGGTTCAATTAAATTAGAGCTGAACCATGTAAATTATGTCTTTCTTGTGGTGGTGCATTTTTTATTCCATTAATTTCTTAATCTTGTAGTGGGTTAACCAGAATCTCAAGCAATTTGTTCCAACAAATTGGTATTAGAGCTACGACGGTGGTTAGTGCTTGAGAAATTAGTTTAATCGTGATGGCATCCGGAGCCAAGTACAAGATTGAGAAATTTAATGGTGGCAAAAATTTCAACTTATGGAGGTTGAAGATACGGGCCATGCTAGTACAGCAGGGGCTGTGGAAAGCACTAGAAAGGGAAGCCAGGCTGTTGCAAACTCTACCAGAGGAAGAGAAGATAGACTTGAAGGAGCAAGCGCTGAGTGCAATTCAGCTCTCACTTTCTCATGAAGTCTTGGGGGAGGTTGCAGAAGAAAATTCAGCTTCTGCATTATGGTCGAAGCTGGAAGCCCTTTACTTAACCAAATCAGTCACTAACCGATTGTATATGAAAAAACGGTTGTTCACCCTTAGTATGAATGAAGGTGGTTCCATCAAAGATCATCTTGATGAATTCAACAAGCTCATTTTAGACTTGAAGAATATCGATGTGAAGATAGAAGATGAAGACTAGGCAATTATTGTTTTGTACTCATTGCCTGACTCTTATGACAACTTTGTTGAAACTCATCTTCATAGTAGAGATCAACTCTCTATGGAAGATGTCAAAGCGGCCCTGAATTCAAGAGAATTGAAAAAGAAGGTGTCCAGAGACGAGTGGTGATCAAGCAGCAAGATTGATCATAAGAAGTAGACAAAATAACAGAACTTTCAATAAGCAAGGAAAGTCTCGATCCAAATCGAGAGCCAAGCATGCTCAATGTTACGAGTGCAATGAGACAGGACATTTTAAGAAAAATTGTCCCAAGCTCAAGGAGAAGAAAGTTGAAAAATCCGGTGATGCCAACAGTTGTAGTGATAATTTAGATGATGGAGATTGTGTTCTATCTGTCTCTACAAACTCCTCCGGTGAGGAATGGATTTTAGATTCGGGTTGCTCATTCCATGTATGCCCACGACGTGACCAGTTTGAAACATATAAACCAGCCACTGGCACGGTGGTTCTTGGTGATGATACAACATTGCCTATTGTTGGAATTGACAACATCCAAATCAAGATGTATGATGGGATGGTCAGAACATTCGAGGTTCGTCATGTGCCGGGTTTGAAGAAAAATCTCATTTCCATGAGTGAGCTTGACTCCAAGGGCTGCCGATACTCTTGTACAGGTGGAGTTCTCAAAGTCTCTAATGGAGCTCTCGTAATATTGAAGGGGAAGAAAGTTGGTGGTCTTTATCACTTACAAGAAAGCACAATCAATGGGACATGTGCTGTGTCAACTTCAAGCAGTCCAGATAGAGATGTAACTCGGTTATGGCATATGCGACTTGGGCATATGAGTGAAAGAAGGATGATGGAGCTGAGCAAGCGGGGTCTTCTGTGTGGCCAGAAAATTGGCAAGCTAGACTTCTATGAGCACTGTGTTTATGGCAAGTAGTGTAGGTTGCAGTTTGGCAAAGGAGTTCATTAAACTCAAGGCACAGTTATTACATTCACTCAGACTTGTGGGGTCCCTCCCTTATTGCATCAAAAGGTGGAGCTGTGTATATGTTGACCTTCATTGATGATTATTCAAGAAAGGTGTGGGTATACACCTTAAAGAGTAAGAGTGATGTATTCCTCACCTTTAAGCAATGGAAGACGCTGATTGAGAAGCAGACTGGAAAACAAATCAAGTGTCTAAGAACAGATAATAGTCTTGAGCACTACAGTGGTGAGTTTGATACTTTTTGCAAGAATAATGGAATTATGAGACATCGCACTGTCAAGATGACACCACAGCAAAACGGTGTTGCAGAAAGGATGAATTATACACTCTTGGAGAAGGCACAGTGAATGCTTTCAAATGCTGGATTATCAAAGGACTTTTGGGCAGAAGCTGTCAATCATGCTAGCTATCTTGTAAATCGGTCTCCATCCACAACAATTGGATTAAAGACTCCAGAAGAATTATGGTCAGGTTCTCCTGTTGATTATTCACAGTTGAGGATATTTGGTTGTCTTGTGTATGCTCATGTTAGGGGTGGTAAACTTGAGCCAAGGGTAGTGAAGTGCGTATTTCTAGGGTGCACTTCCGGGATAAAAGGCTATAGACTGTGGTGTGTTCAGAAGTCACCTCGGTTCCTCATTAGCAGAGATGTAACCTTTGATGAGTCTACTATGCTCCAAAGAGCAAAAGAGGAGTCAACAATTGCAAAGCCAGACCATGGAGTTAGCAAGCAGGTGGAGTTTGAAGCAACAACTCCAGAAAAGGCAGTGCGAGGTGACAACATTGTCCAAGAGAATCTAGATGTGGTGCAAGATCCAGAGCTAACAGATACTCCAATGGAGGTGGAGGCACCTGAACAAACACAACAACAGTATAATATTGCTACTGGTAGATAGAGGAGGGAGACCAAACCACCTCAGAGATATGGCTATACAGATTATGTTGCCTATGCTCTATCAGTTATAGAACCAGTGGAGGCTGAGGATCCCAACACTTATCGGGAAGCAACTACCAGTAAGAATCTCCTTATTGGCTTGCTGCCATGACAGAGGAGATTGAGTCTCTACATAAGAACCAGACATGGAAGCTTGTGATGCCACCAAAGGGACAAAGAATTGTTGGATGCAAATGGGTCTTCAAGAGAAAAGAAGGAATCCCAAGGGTAGAGACACCCAGATTCAAGGCCAAATTGGTTGCGAAGGGTTTCACACAACAAGAAGGTATTGATTTCCATGAGGTATTCTCTCATGTGGTGAAACACAGCTCTATCCATGTTTTGCTTGCCATAGTGACTTTATATGAACTTGAGTTAGAGCAGCTTGATGTAAAGACTGCTTTCTTGCATGGTGAGTTGAAGGAACAGATTTATATGTCTCAGCCAGAAGGGTTCATAGTCTTAGGAAAAGAAGATCATGTTTGTTTGCTCCAGAAATCCTTATATGGATTGAAGCAATCGCCTCGGCAGTGGTACAAACGATTTGACAACTTCATGGTTAAGAGTAGATTCACTCAGAGCAACTATGATAGTTGTGTATATCATAAAAAGCTTAGAGATGGTTCTTGGGTTTACTTGTTGTTGTATGTTGATGACATGCTTATTGCTGCCAAAAGCATGTTAATCATTAATGATTTGAACAAGCAGCTTAGTGGTGAGTTCAAGATGAAAGACTTGGGTACAGTTAAGAAGATCTTAGGAATGGAGATTCACAGGGACTGCAAGGGAGGTAAATTGTTTTTCTCTCAAAATAGGAGTATAAAGACCAAATCAAAAGTTTATGCCAAAATAAATTTACGCCCACCGTATTTAGCTAGACTAGCATCTATGGATCATTACGAACAAAAGTCTAGCTTTCATAGATTCCACTTAATAAATAAAGAGCTGGCTTGCCATATATACTGTTATAATAATTTTCATTCTTTATAAGAAACATATTAAATGAAAGGGAAGGAGAAAAATCATAACGCTATAACAATTAAAATGTTAGGATTAATATTAAAAAAATTAAGATATTTTTAATTAATTAAAATATAAAATTTTTTATTAAATATATTTAAATAATTTCATAAAGAGTTTAGCATTTAAAATGTTAAAACATTTTAATTTTCACTTTTCTCTAATATGAAATACTATATAATTCTAAAAATAAAATGATATTCTTATATTATAAGTTTATAATCTTGATGTTTTTATTAAATAGGTGAACAAAAATAATAAATATAAAATTATGCATTATTATAAATTTATAATCTTACATAAAATTATAATTATATTATTTTCACCAATGATCTATTGGTTTGAGTAAAAAAAATTCGATTTCTTTAAATAAGATCGCGAATTCAAATCTTATGAATGAAAAAACAAACGTTGAGAAAGCTTTTCCCTTACTAGGTCCAATTCGACTCTATTTCGAATTAGTCGATACCTAATATGATTATCGGATATCAAAAAGTTAATACAAAAAATAATAATTATATTATTTTCATATTTCCCCATTCTGCATAAATTGTTCATTATTATTGGGGGAGCACAAAGGCTTCTTCGAAACACAAAGCCTTTGAAAATTCTGTCAAAATAGCCAAGCTCCTATGCTTTCATCTTTCTTTATTTTCATCATCTTCAGGTACTTGTACCAGTATAAGGATTGGATTCAAAAACATTAGAAAAAATATTCTGCAGAATGTTATATGAGAGATATGCAGTGTATATTTTGTTCTTTTTTATGATGTAAATGGTGAAAGACAAGTTGTGATATATCTTAACAATTAAAAATGAAAAAATGAAAAATTAAAATTTTATATAAATGTAACGTATAAAATTTATCTTTATTAATTAGTTTATAGATTTCCTCTCTATTTATATAGAATTCACAAAAATTTTTCCCGTTGATTTCTCAATTAATAGAATAAATTTAAACCAACCCTGTAATCCGCATCACAAATTCTACTATTATTATGGCTTAACAAGGAAACAGTGGGCTTACCATAATCTTCAAAAAAGACACATTATTAAGATATTACCACATCTTGCCACATTCTCAATATTGAAACAGAAGGCCTTTTCAAATTGTGTCAAAATGGCCAAGCTTATTTTCATTTTGCATCTGATGTCGTTTTTGAAGTTTCATTTATGGGTAGCAGCCACCCGTGGAATCTAAACACATTAAGGTTCAACAGCAGGCATGTGAGGGTCACCTTTGCAAAATTGAGAATTTCTCGTATGGATGTGGGCCTGGACCCCTTCCTTTTCATTCCACATTTTTGCTAAAGGACTAGTGGCCCATCTTCATTCCCCATTCCCCCACTTTTTTCTATATAGATAGTACATTTAATTCAAAAAAGATAGTAATGGATCAAAGCATTAATAAAAAGGTTGTGCTTTTTTCACCAGAATGGTTAGGATCCAAATGCTTAATTACTCTCCTCCCCTTTATTTTCTATAAGAGTTTTAACAAACTTCTAAATATATTCTCTAAAATGAAATTTTAAGAAAACATTTATACTAATCTTATAACAAAACCATCTTATAATAGAATCAATCAATTGCTTCAATTGATTCACCAATCAAGTTTAAGAGTTTGAATTCAAGCAAATTGAAAATTCTACTCTCACCAATTTCATGAGAAAAAATTTTCCTTCCCTCAAAATTTCCTATGTAAAAAAAAAAAAAAAATCTCATAATAATAAAAATTCTAAAAATTATTAGCCACATTTTCTTGCACCACTCTACGACCTAATTACTAGTGTGTGCATTTATTATATTAACGTTTAAAAATGTTCAGCAAAACACATTAATTAAATTAAATACTGTAATAATTCCAAGAAATATTTTCCCATTCTGCATAAATACCGGTGTATTTGTTATTCATTGAAACACAAAGCCTTAGAAAATTCTGTCAAAATGGCCACGCTCCTCTGCTTCTATCTTTTCTCTGTTTCCATCTTCCTAGTTTTCGGTTCAAGTACTTGTACCAAACAAATTTTCGCCTTTTATCATTATATGGGCCACATTCATTCTCAAAAAACGAAAAAACCATATACATAGTAGACCAATTAATGCTATCTTTTGTTCTTCCTTTTTTTTTTTTTTTTGGCAGAAATGGTGGAGGGCAAGCTATGTGAAGAAGATCTGGTACCTCATATCTACAATTGCAATGCTATTTGTATTTCCAAGCATCCAAATGGCAGGGCTTTACTCGGTTCGCCTTCAAATTCATGCATTTGCATATTTCCCTGCGATGGTATAGCCACAGCTACCCAAGAGCAGGAGAAGGTCCTATGTAATGTTGAATTACTAAGTTCATGCACTCAAAGGTGCGACATTGTACAAATATACATTCTAATGATCATGGACTTTGCGTTAGTGATGGAACAACCTTAACTCTACGATGAATTTGTAGATTTAATTGTTACAAACATCTTTAGTGATAGAATAAATTACTTCGATGAAAATAATAAGCTTTTTTTTTTTGCCATTATATAAAAGAGTAAGGATTTATATATATATTATAGTTATATAAAATCTTAATTTTTTATTTAAAAATTGAGATTTATTATTTAAAAATAAAAAAAATTAAAAATTAAAATTTTATATAAATATATTGTATAAAACTTGTATATAAATAAATCATAACTACATATAAAATAATATTGGGATTCCTTTTTCTTCCAGATTGATTGCATGTTGTAATTATATATATATTTTTTAACAACAAAAAACTTATTTATTTTGTGAGTACAAAATATATTCAAATCCATTAACAACGTATTGGAATCAGTACAAATGTGGTCCGAGACAAGATGCAACTCAAAATTACTAGCTAGACTCGCTGTAAGCTAGAAGCAGGATCCAGCAACCAAGCCTGAAAGAGAAAAATTGCATCCCTCCTTCCTACCCTTTATCTATAGAAAACATCAGGCTTGAATTAAGAAGAAAAGGTCTTCCCGTGTCCGGTGCTTCGTTGCTGAATACTTTCCCATTTCTGGCAAGCCAAATTGTCCACATAGGTGCAAACCAAATCACATCCCAGCCCTATCTAATCTTCCTGGATTTAAACCACCCTTCATGAGTTCATGCTGTGCAAACGCATCCGAACAGGAGCCAGCAATGACTCCTACCACTCCCCACCAGCGGAGACATTTACCCCCTAGCTTGTTAGCGACAGGGCAATGCAAGAAAAGATGACTTGCTGTTTCATTACACCCTCCACATGAATTACAGATAATCAAACTATCATCCCTCAATATACCACGTTTCCATAAATTAAGTTTTGGGGGAATTCTATCTTGTAAGGCTAGCTAATTGAATGCACCAACCTTGGATGAAATCAAGGAATTCCATACTCTGTTATAGTTCCCAGTAGAGATGACTGATTGCTGGATAATAATAGATAGGTAGAGCTTACACTGTAAAAGCCATTTGGATCATGATACCAATGCCATTCGTCCTACTTTCCAAAAACAGGAGGGTGCAAGTCTATCATTTGCAATAGGTTCTGCACTTGAGCAGCTTTCCCAACTCATTTCATGTCATTTAGATTCGAGAATAGTACTCATTTCATTTCATCATTTTAGATTAAGAATGGTACTCATTTCATTTCATCATTTTAGATTAAGAATGGTACTCATTTCATTTCATTTTATCTTAGAAAATTATATCCGAAAACAAACTTCTAATCCATGAATTTTTATGATCAATCTTTTCAACATGAAGTTTAGTTTAAAAAGTTAAATAAGCCATTGTTAAGAATTGAGTTTGTAACTTTGTGCTTGAGTCATTGAGAGATCGATTTATAAGTATTAAAAAGAATCGAATCACAAGATAATTGATCTTATTATAAAAATAAATAAATAAATAAACCATATAATAATTGATTTAATTATAAACAAAGGATTATCACATCATTATGAAGATTGATCAACTAAGGAAAAATCAATTTGCCAATTAATTTTAAGGATTTGAAATTGATTATAATCTCATTAGTAAAATATTTTTAATTAGGAAAAATCAATTTGCCAATTAATTTTAAGGATTTGAAATTGATTATAATCTCGTTAGTAAAATATTTTTAATTAATAATTATTTCTTTATATTATATATTCCCTCACCCTATATATAATATATATATATATATAGGAAAAGTAATGAAGAGAAATAATTTTAGAACAATCTTTTTGTACCATCTTTTGGGACAATCTTTTTGTACTATTTTTTGGGACAACTTGATGTGTCATTTAAATGATTGACTTTTTTTTATTTATGTGAAACCTATGATATTGAATGCATCCACTCATTTAATGACATGCGGTAGTAATATTAAAAAGTGGTATAAAAAGGTTATTCTTATAATATTGTCCATAAACATATAAAGTCTGGTAAGGCTTTTGTACTGTGGACGACATCTTAACAATATTTTGAATCACGTAATATCGTTTTTTACTTTGTTTCTTATTTATTTTATTAATATATTATCATGAGGCTTCTAAGGGCTCATTTGGTATTGTCGTTTGAGGATAGCAGTTAGTAGTTTTATTCACACCGCTATACGATATGTGTTTTGTAAACTTATCTATTTCAAAACCTTACAAATTAGGTGTTTGGTGTCATAACTCAAATTTTGACAATAAAAATATATAATTTACATAATAAAAATATATCATGAATGGATTCTTGAATAAAAAAAGCTAAATATATAAGGACACATCACCTTGGAAGTTTACAATGCCACATATGACATTATAAGTATATCACTTTCATTTCTTTAATTATATCATTGTAATCACAGCTTTTTTCTTTCATGTTAAAAAAGTTGTTTAAATATAAAGCAAAAAATAATTATATTAAGAGAAATATTGTTTACAACTAACAAACTACAATATTAGATAATAATGAAGAGTCTATAGCCAACCATTTCGAATTTGTTAGTAAAAAGAAAAAAAAAATCTCTAAGACTTATATGGTTTTTTTAATTATCTTGGTAAATTTGTAAAATCTTTTAAAAAATAATTAGTATTGATATTGATCTAAAAATACCATAACTGTCAAAAAAAATTCTTGGTAAATTGGTAAAACAAAGATCTTGATTCACTTCAAACTTTTATGGGTAGCACCGTGGAATCTAAACAAATGAAAGCCTCAAGAACAGGTCTATAAGGGATTAAGGGTCATCTTAGGAGAGTGGAGAATTCCACATATAGATGTGGGTCTAGACCTCTTCCTTTTCATTCCACATTTTTGTTGCCTAGTGGCCCATCTCCATTCTACACAGTACACATATGGGTCGTTGGCCTGGTCATTAGTTTTTATTTACATCTATAGTTATTTCTTTCCATTTATGTTGGATTTCCATAGATTTTCTTTTCATTTGATGCAGTAGTTAATTATTTAAAAATCCCTAGCTAGTAATCCACATCACATAACCAAAAAAGGAAAATGTTATTAACCATAGCTTCTTGCCCCTATTCTCAATATATACTACAGTACATTGATTCATTTTTTAAAAAGGAAAAACAAGCGCTTGATGAAAGTACAACGTCTTAGACAATTCTCTCAAAGGCTGTTTAATATAATGGTTTGGAGATAGTGATTAGTGGTTTTACTGAAACCGTTAAGAATAGGTGTTTGACAAATTTATTTATTTTAAAACCACTATAAACTAAGTGTTTGGGAAAACTTTTTATTTAGTAATTTAAAACTAACTTTTATTTAGTGGTTTGGAACTAGTGGATAATGGTGAGGGTCTAAACCGTTAATAAATTGAAAAAAGCTGCCTAAGTAGCTTTTTGTACCAAATTGCCAAATTTATCCTTTTTAATTCTTTAATTTTTGGCTATATTTTTTAATTAGTACTTATCTAATTTGTTTCAACTTTATTTTTTTATCTTTAATAGTATTAAATAATTATTATCTTTATTTTTTTACATTAATTTATCATAAAAATATATTAACTTAATAAACAACATTTGTTAATTAGACGAAAAGATTAAAATTTTTTATACTTTATTTAAAATTAATATAATTTTTTTATTAAAAATAAAAATTAGTGTATGATTACAATATTAT
>BPVZ01000113.1:662649-682691 GCA_020521535.1 Rubroshorea leprosula
TATTATTTTTATAAAATTAATACTTTTAATAATAAAAATATAAAAAATACATATAATTGTTTTTAAATATATCCTTATCGATCATTTAATTTAAAATAATAACCTATAATTATCATATAACCAAACAGTTATATTAATTGAATTTGTTGTTTATCATCTGTTATCCGCCATCCGTTATCCGTCATCCACTATTTGTTATCTATTATCCACTAACTGTTACCTACTACCGCTATCATTTATACGTTACTCATTATCTGTTATCCACTTAATTCTAATTGTTATACCAAATAGGCTCAAAAAAATGGCCAAGTTCCTTTGCTTCCATCTTTTCTCTATTCTCATCATCTTCATAGTTTTCTGTTCAGGTACTTGTGCCAAACAAATTTTCATTTTCTATCATCATATGCGTCGGATTCATATCCGAAAAAACAAATATATATAGACACACACATATATATGGGACAATTCAGAGATAATATTGTACTTTTGGTTGTTTTAGTTAGGAGACCAATTAATATATCTTCTGTTCTTCTTTCTGAATGTAGAAATGGTAAAGGGAAAGTTGTGTGAAGAAAATCTTGGACCTTTTACCCATGATTGCAATGATATTTGTTTGTCCAAGCATCCAGACGGTCGGGGTATATTCGATTAATCATCTTCCAATTCATGCATTTGCATGTATCATTGTGGCGATAGAGCCCTAGCAACTGAAGAGCTGGAACAAGTCTTTTGTAACATTGAAATATTAGGTTCATGCGATGATAGGTGTGATGAGAAATGTTGCAGCGAACGTCGTACAAACAAACGACTTAATGGTCATGGAATTTGCGATGGAGCAGGCACAACATTGCAATGTCTTTGTGGATTTAATTGTTAGAAATTATATCTTCAGTGATGGAATAAATTACAATCAGTGCAGATAATAAAGACTCTTTTTTCTCTTTTTGCGATCATATAAAACAATACAAGACTGAGACTTTCGTTTTCTTTTATATTGATTGCATGTTGTAATTAAATTTAGATCCAAAATAGTACTCATTTCATTTCATTTTAGCTTAAGAAATTACATTGGAAAATAGACTTCTAGCTCATGAATTTTTAAGACCAATCTTTCAACGTGGAGTTTATAAGTTCTATCAAAAAAAGGAAAAAGTTAAATAAGCCATTGTTAAGTACTGAATTTGTGACTTTGCACTTGAGTCGTAGATATATCAATTTATAGGTATTAAAGAGATCAAATCACAAGATTATTGATCTTACTATAAAAAGAAGAAAGAAAATAATCAAATCATATAATGATTAATTTATTTATAGAAGAAAGAAACATCACACCATTATAAAGATTGATCAACTAAGGAGAACTTATGTTATGTTCAGTATATTAATTTAGGAATAGTAGTTAACAGTTTTGCTCAAATCATTAAGAATATGTGTTTAATAAACTTATTTATTTTGAAACCATTATAAATTAAATATTTGATAAATTTTTTTATTTAACTATTTGAGACTAATGGATAGCAATTAGGTTCCAACCATTAATAATTAAAATAAGTTACCTTATATAACTTTTTGTACTAAACTGTTAATAGATTGAAAATTTTTAATTTTATTAATAAATTTATCCATTTTAATTTTTAAATTTTTTGCCACGGTTTTAAATTAATATTTATCTAATTAGTTTCAACTTCATTTTTTCTCTTTAATAACATTAAGAGATTATTACATTTTTATTTTTTATATTAATTTATCATAAAAATTATATTAACTTAATAAACAAAATTTACTAGTTGATATGATTAATTTTTTTTCTTTATTTAAAAATAATAATCTTTTTATTAAAAATAAAAATAGGTGTATAATTACACTATTATAATTTATTTTTTTATTTATTGTTATTTATATAAAATTAATAATTTTAATAAAAAAACTATATTTAATTACTTTCAAACATGTCATTAATAGTCATTTAATGTTAAATAATAACCACTAATCATTATGTAACTAAATAATTATATCAACTAAAATTCACTATTTAATAACTGCTATTTTCCTTTATTTAACTATATCATTGTAACTATAGTTTTTTTCTTTTAGGTTAAAAGAGTTGTTTAAATATACAGCAAAAAATAATTATATTAAGATAAACACTTACAAATAACAAACTACAGTATCAAATAATGGTGAGAAGTCTATACTTAACCTTTATGAATATGTTGGTAAAAAAAAAAAAAGTTTGTAAAACTTAAATGGTATTTTTTAATTACCTTAGTAAATTTAAAATCTTTTGAAAAAAAGATTAGTCTCGATACTGAGTCAAAAACACCCCGACTATCTAAAAAAGGTCTTGGTAAATTGGTAAAGTTAAGATCTTACTAATTCACTTCAAACTTTTATGGGTAGCACTTGGCACCTGGCATTTATATATGGAATATAAACAAAAGAAAGGCTCAAGAACAGGTATACAAGTGTCACCCTAGTAGAGTTGAGAATTCTACGTATAGATATGGACCTGGACCTCTTCCTTTTCATTCCACAATTTTTTGAAGGCTTAGTGGCCCATCTCGATTCTAGACACATGGGTCCTTCAGCCTAGTTGTTAGTTTTTACTTACATCTATCGTTTATTTTTTTCCATTTATGTTGGATTTCCATAGATTTTCTTTTCATTGATGCAGCAAATAATTATTAAAAAAACCCTAGTAATCCACATCACATACCAAAAAGAGGAAAAAAAAAACTATTATTAACCATAGCGTCTTGCCTCTATTCTCAATATATACCAGTACATTGATTTAGTTTTGAAAAAGAAAATACAAGAGCATAATTAAAGCACACCACTTTAGACAATTATGTTAAAAAATGGCCAAGCTCCTTTGCTTCCATCTTTTCTCTTTGTTTTTATCGTCTTCCTAGTTTTCCATTCAGGTACTTGTTCCAAACAAATTTTCACTTTCTATCATTTACGGGCCAGATTCATACCCAAAAAAATACAAAATATCATATATATATTTATATTTATATAGATTATGAATTCACTTACACACAATTATACACTACACTAATATAAAATCTTGATTATTCATTTCTCAATTTTTAATAATTGAGATTTATTCATTTTCATCATATTTATTAAAAATAATAATTTTTTTCATCTAAAAACTTATAATAAATCTCAACAATTAAAAGTAAAGAGATAAATAATTAAAATTTTATATAAATAAGATATGTAAAACTTGAGTAAAAGTGAATTTCTATATATATATGGGCCCAAACCTCTCCCATTTCGTTGATGCAAGATCTTCCCAATTAATAATTAATAGAAAAAAACCCTAGTAATCCATATCACATATTCTAGCTTAACAAGTAAACAATGTTGGTACAAATCCTCATTTCTTTTTAATAAAGATACATTACTACAATATCAATAGTATTAACTGTAGTTACCATCATCCATGTGATCCAATAATATACAAACCAAAAAGAAATTGTTATTAACCACAACTTCTTGCCCAATTTTCAATATATATCGATGCATTGATTCATTTTTGAAAAAGCAAATACAAGAGCTTGATTAAAAGCACAATGCCTTTGAAATTATGTCAAAATGGCCAAGCTCATTTTTCATTTTGAATTTGATGTTGTTTTTTATGGCCATGGCAGTAATGGTGAAAGGTCTACTAATGACTTGTTATGTACAGCAAATATGGGATTCATTTTAGGGGATTGCACAAAAGAATGCAGTATTTCCATTCTTGGCAGTAGTGGCAAAGTTGTCAACAACGAATGCATATAGATGTGCAAATGCAACCCAAATTAATGTAGCAAAATAAGAAATACGTATCTATCTTCAATGTTGAAATAAGCAAATTCAATGCAAATTGTAAGGGATGGAATAAAACAGAGTAAGGAATTTCCTTTTCTTTTATATTATATGTTGACTCCAAGTTACAAATTAAGACCTCCAATTCATCCCTCTTTAGCTTAGATAACCATCTTGAAATTATAGACTTGAAACTCATGAATTTCTATCACTCAAGGAAAACATGCATATGGGATTCTTCAAGAAAAACATGTCTAGACATGCACGCGGAGTTCAACTATTAAAGAATTCAGTAACCTCATTGAACAAGCCAAATTTAAATCCTTTTACAAAAAGATTGTTAGATTTGAAAGAGAAGAAATTACTTATAATCTTTATCAAACATGCTCAATTAGTATCTAGAGCTAAGAAAATAATTTTATTATTTTTAGATTACAAAAAATATTCCAACCAACACAATAATAAATCAACACCCTTTTCATTCACAACACATTTTTTGTGGATAGATTCTTTTGGCAATAGAAGCCTCCTACAGATTTTTCCTATTGGATTCAATTAGAATAACACCATTGGCATCCATTTCTTGTGTTTCATCAATTATTGGAAGGCCTACCAATGGAAACACATTAGTCTCCATTGTAGTTTGGAAGAATATATAATGCAATGCTATGGTGTTTTTTGAAGCCTAAAATACATATTCAAATGTTCTTTTAAGAAATGTAGAACTTGAAATTAATAATGTCCCTTAAAATACTATATAATATTGAAATATGAAAAAGTGTCATTAAATGGCAATACTATAATTATAATGCCACAAAGAATTGTAAGGTTATAATTTTGATATGGCAATAAATGAGCATGACGTATTATTAAATGAGTGAATGTATACAATATTATAGGTGGATTTCTAAATGAAAAGAGTCAATTATATAATAACACATCATGTTGTATGCTTATAATACTACATGGTATTGTATTTATATTACTTTTGTTTCTTGAACTATATTATTGTAACTACAATTTTTTTCTTCCCAATTAAAAATGTTGTTTAAATACAAAGTAAAAAATAATTATATTAAGAGAAATGTTTACAAATAACAAACTACAGTATCAAATAATAGTGAAGAGCCTATGCCCAACCTTTTCAAATTTGTTGGTAAAAAAAAAAAAAAAACTTGTTAGGTTTATATGGTATTTTCAATTATCTTGGTAAATTTAAAATCTTTTAGAAAAGAATCAGTCTCTATACTAACCTCCGAAAACACCTTTATCATCTAAAAAACGTTTTGTTAAATTGGTAAAGTGAATACGTTACTATTCATTTCAAATATTTATGGGTAGCACCTGGCATTTATATCTGAAATCTAAACAAAGGAAAGAATGAAGAATAGGTATATAAGAGTCAACTTAGGAGAGTTGAGAATTCCACGTATAGAAGTGGGTTTGGACCTCTTACTTTTCATTCCATATATTTGTTAAAGGTCTAGTGGCCCATCTCCATTCTCCACACATGGGTTGTTGAGCCTAATCAAGAGTTTTTATTTACATCCATAGATTTTTCTTTCCATTGATGTTGGATTTCCATAGATTTTCTTTCCATTGATGCTAGTAATCCACATCACAAATTTTCACTTAATAGGTAAATAATATCAATACAAATCTTCATGTCCTTACAATAAAGATCCATTGTTATACTATTGATAATATTAGCTATAGCTACCATCAACCATGTGATCCAGTTACCCCTATTCTTAACACATATCAGTACATTTATTTATTTTTGAAAAGGAAAATATAAGAGCTTGATTAAAGTACAATGCCTTAGACAATTCTATCAAAAAATGGCCAAGCTCCTTTGCTTCCATCTTTTCTTTGCTTTCATCATCTTCCTAGTTTTCAATTTAGGTACTTGTACAAACAAAATTTCACTTTGTATCATCATACGAGCTGGATTCATTTCCAAAAAAAAAACAAAAAAATCAAATATATTTATAGTAGGAGTTTATTTACATACAATTCTTATATACTATACTTATACAAAATCTTGATTATTTATTTCTCCACTTTCGATTGTTGAGATTTATTTACTCTTTACATATTTATTAAATAAAACTACTTTTTTCACCTAAAAACTTATGATAAATTTCAACAATTAAAAGTAGAGATTTTGTGTAAATATTGCATATATGACTTATGTAGAAGTGGATTCTTACTCATATATATATATATATATGCATATATATGGGCCTAGAGCTCTCCCTTTTCATTGATACTTGATTTTCCAAATTAATAATTAATAGTAATAACCCCTAGTAATCCACATTATAGATTCTAGCTTAACAAGTAAATAATATTGGTGTGAATCTTCATTTCCATTTAATAAAGATACATTGCTACAATATTAATAATATTAACTAGAGTTACCATTAGTCATGTGATTCAATAGTATACAAACCAAAAGAAATTGTTATTAACCATAGCTTGTTGCCTCTATTTTCAATATATACCAATACATTGATTTTTTTGTTTTAAAGAAAACATAACAACTTGATTAAAGTACAATACCTTTTAAATTGTGTCAAAATGAACAAGCTCATTTTTCATTTTGAAACTGATGTTAATTTTTATGGCCATGGCAGCAATGGTGTAACTACTGACAACTTATGTACAACAAATCTAGGATTCATTTAAGGCAATTGCAAAAAAAGAATGCAGTATTACCATTCTTGGCAACAGTGGCTAAGTTGTCAACAATGAATGCATATGCACATACAAATGCAACCAAAGTGTAGTAGGACAAAAAATATGTATGTATCGCCAGTGTTGGAATAAGCATATTCAATGCAAATTGTAAGGGATGGAAAAAATAGGCTAAGGCAACTCCTTTTCTTTGATATTATATGTTGACTCCAAGTTATAAACTAAATCTTTCAATTCATCCTATTTTAGCTTAGATCTTGGCAAATTGAAAGTCTTTTAAAAAAGAATTAGTCTCAATAGTGACCCAAAAACATCCTTACCATCTAAAAAAAGTCTTGGTAAATTGGTAGAGTGAAGACCTTATTGATTTAGTTCAAATTTTTATGGTAGCACATGGCATTTATATGTGGATTCTAAAGAAAGGGAAGACTCAAGAATAGGTATATAAGAGTCAACGTAGCAGAGTTGAAAATTCCACATATAGATGTGGGTTTGAACATTTTCTTTTCGTTCAACATTTTTGTTAAAGGCCTAGTGGCCTATCTCTATTCTCCACACATAGGTCATTAGGCATGGCCAAGAGTTCTTATTTACATCCACAGATTTTCTTTCCCTTGATGTTGGATTTCTATAGATTTTCTTTCCATTGATGCTGATAAACCAAATCATAAATTCTCACTTAATAGGTAAATAATATCAGTACAAATCTTCATATCCTTCCAATAAAGATCCATTGCTGTACTATAAATAGTGTTAACCATAGCAACCATCAACCAGGTGATCTAGTTACTACTATTCTCAACACATACCAACACATTGATTCATTTTTGAAAAGGAAAATACAAGAGCTTGATTGAAGTACAACGCCTTAGACAAGTCTGTCAAAAAATGGCCAAGCTCCTTTGCTTCCATCTTTTCTCTGTTTTCATCGTCTTCCTAGTTTTCAATTCAGGTACTTGTACCAAACAAAATTTCACTTTCCATCATTTTATAGGTTGGATTCATACCCTGAAAATACCTAAAAAAAAAACATATATATATGTAGGAATTTATTTATACACAATTTTTACACACCACATTAATACAAAATCTTGACTATTTATTTTTCCACTTTCAATAGTTGAGATTTATTTATTTTTTATAATATTTATTAAATATAATTATCTGTTTTATCTAAAAACTTGTGATAAATCTCCACAATTGAAAGTAGAGATTTTGGGTAACTATGACATATAAGACTAGCATAGAAGTGGATTCCTACTCATATAATATGTATATATATAGCCCTAGACCTCTCCCTTTTTCATTGATACTAGATTTTTCCAAATTAATAAATAATAGAAAAAATCCCTAGTAATCCACATCATAGATTCTAGCTTAACAAGTAAATAATGTTGGTACAAATCTTCATTTCCTTTTAATAAAGACACATTGCTACAATATTAATAATGTTAACAAGAATTACAATCAGTCATGTGATTTAGTAGTATACAAACAAAAAAAAAAAGTTGTTATTAACCACAGTATCTTGCCTCTATCTTCAATATATGCCGATACATTAATTCATTTTGTCAAAAGAAAATACAAGGGTTTGATTAAAGCACAAAGCCTTTCAAATTGTGTCAAAATGGCCAAGCTCATTTTTCATTTTGAAACTGATGTTGTTTTTTATGGCCATGGCAGTAATGGCAAATGGTGTAACTATCGACAACTTATGTAAAGCAAATCTAGGACCCATTGCAGGCGATTGCAAAACAGAATGCAGCAGTACCATTCCTGGCAGTGGTGCCGAAGTGGTCAACAATGAATGCATATGCACATACCCATGCAACCAAAGTGTAATAGGATAAGAAACATGTCTGTATCTTTAATGTTGGAATAAGCATATTCAATGCAAATTATAAGGAATGGAATAAAACAAGCCATTTCCTTTTTTTTATTATATTATATGTTGACTTCGAGTTATAAACTAAGCCCTTCAATTCATTCCATTTTAGCTTAGGTAACTATCTTGGAATTATAGACTTGAAACTCATGAATTTCTATTGCTCAAGGAAAACATGCATGTGAGGTTCTTCAAGAAAAACATGTCTAGATGAGCATGTGGGGTTCAATTTTTAAAGAATTTGTAACCTCATTGAACAAGCTAAATTAAAATCCTTTTCCAAAAAGACTATTAGATTTGTAAGAGAGAAATTTGCTTATAACCTTTACCAAACATGCTCAATCAATATCTAAAGCTAAGAAAATAAGTTTATTACATTTAAGATTACAAAAAAAATTCCACCCAACACAATAATAAATTGAAACCCCCTTTGCTGACAACACATTCTTTGTGGCAGATTCTTTTGGGAATATAAGCGTCCTACGGTTTTTTGTTATTGGCTTCAATTAGAATAGAACCACTAGCATCCATTTCTTGTGTTTCATAAATTACTAGAAGGCCTACAAATAAAATCACATTAGTCTCCATTGTAGTTTGAAAGATTATACAATGCAATGCTATAGAGTTTTCTGAAGCCTAAAATACACATTCAAACTTTCTTTTTAAAAAGGTAGAACTTGAAATTAATAATGTTCATTAAGATACTATGTAATATTGAAATACAAAAAAATGTCATTAAATGGCAATGCTATAATTATAATGCCACGTAGAATGATATTGTTACAATTTTGATATAGCATTAAATGAGTGTGACGTGTCAGCAAATGAATGTGATGTCTCATTAAATTAGTGAATACATACAATATTATGAATGGATTTCTAAATGAAAGAGCCAACTATTTAATCACACATCATGTTGTAAACTCATAATACCATGTGGCATTGTATTTATATTATTTTTGTTTCTCAAACGATATCATTGTAACTATAGCTTTTTTTCTTATTAGTAAAAAATGTGGTTTAAATACAAAGCACAAAACAATTATATTAAGATAAATGTTTATAAATAACAAACTATAGTATCACATAATAGTGAAAAGTCTATATCCAACCTTTTCAAATTTGTTGGTAAAAAGGAAAAAAAAAATCTATTAGGTTTATATGGTATTTTCATTTATCTTGGCAAATTTAAAATCTTTAAAAAAAAAAATCTCAATAGTGAGCCGAAAACACCCTCACCATCTAAAAAAAGTATTGATAAATTGGTAAAGTGAAGACCTTATTGATTTAGTTCAAACTTTTATGGTAGCACACAACATTTATATGTGGAATCTAAATAAAGAAAAGACTCAAGAATAAGTATATAAGAGTCAACTTAGCAGAGCTGAAAATTTCACATATAGATGTGGGTTTGGACCTTTTGCTTTTCATTTCACATTGTTGTTAAAGGTCGAGTGGCCTATCTCAATTCTCTACACATAGGTTATTGGGCCTGGTCAAGAATTTTTATTTACATCTACAGATTTTTCTTTCCATTGATGTTGGATTTCTATAGCTTTTCTTCCATTTATGCTAGTAACCAAATCATAAATTCTTGCTTAATAGGTAGATAATATCAATACAAATCTTCGCATCCTTCCAATAAAGATTCATTGCTATACTATTAATAGTGTTAGCTATAGCTACCATCAACCAAGTGATCCAATTACCACTATTCTCAACACATATTAGTACATTGATTCATTTTTGAAAAGAAAAATACAAGAGTTTGATTGAAGTACAACACCTTACACAATTTTGTCAAAAAATGACCAAGCTCCTTTGCTTCCATCTTTTCTCTGTTTTCATTGTCTTCCTAGTTTTCAATTCAGGTACTTGTACCAACAAAATTTCACTTTCTATCATCTTATGGGTTGGATTCATACCCAAAAAAAATACAAAAAATAAAAATATATATATAGTAGGAATTTATTTACACAATTCTTACACACTACATTTATACAAAATCTTGATTATTTATTTCTCCACTTGGTTGAGATTTATTTACTTTTTCTTATATTTATCAAATATAATTATCTTTTTTATTTAAAAACTTGTAATAAATCTCCGCAATTGAAAGTAGAGATTTTGGATAAATATGGCATATAAGACTTGTGAAGAAGTGGATTCCCACTTATAATATGTATATATATGGGCCTAGACCTCACCCTTTTCATTGATAATAGATTTTCCCAATCAATAAATAATAGAAAAAATCCCCAATAGTCCACAACATAGATTCTAGCTTAACAAGTAAATAATGTTGGCACAATTCTTCATTTCTTTTTAATGAAGATACATTGCTACAATATTAATAGTGTTAACTAGAGTTACCATCAGTCATGTGATTTAGTAGTATACAAACCAAAAAAAAAATATTATTAACCACATCACCTTGCTTCTATTTTCAATATATGCCAATACATTGATTCATTTTTTCAAAGAAAATACAAGGGCTTGATTATAGCACAAAGCCTTTCAAATTCTATCAAAATGGCCAAGGTTGTTTTTAATTTTGAAATTGATGTTGTTTTTTATGGCTATGACAATAATAATAAATGGTGTAACTATCGACAACTTATGTAAAGCAAATCTAGGACCCATTGCAGGCGATTGCAAAAAAGAATGCAGCAATACCATTCCTGGCAGCGGTGCCGAAGTTGTCAACAATGAATGCATATGCACATACCAATGCAACCAAAGTGTAGTAGGATAAGAAACATGTCTGTATTTTTAGTATTGCAATAAGCATATTCGATGCAAATGATAAGGAATGGAATAAAACAAGCCATCTCCTTTTTTTTTATATTATATGTTGACGCCGAGTTATAAACTAAGCCCTTCAATTCATCCCATTTTAGCTTAGGTAATTATCTTGGAATTATAGACTTGAAACTCATGAATTTATATTGCTCAAGGAAAACATGCATGTGGGGTTCTTTAAGAAAAACATGTCTAGATGAGCATGTGGGGTTCAATTTTTAAAGAATTTTGTAACCTCATTGAACAAGTTAAATTAAAATCATTTTCCAAAAAGACTATTAGATTTGTAAGAGAGAAAATTCCTTATAACCTTTACCAAACATGCTCAATCAGTATCTAAAGCTAAGAAAATAATTTTATTACATTTAGATTACAAAAAATATTCTAGCCAACAAAATAATAAATTGAAACTCTTTTTACTGACAATACATTCTTTGTGGACAGATTCTTTTGGGCATAAAAGCCTCCTACGGTTTTTTGTGATTGGATTCAATTAGAATAGAACCATTGGCATCCATTTCTTGTGTTTCATCAATAACTGGAAGGCCTACAAATAGAATCACACTAGTCTCCATTGTAGTTTGGAAGAACATACAATACAATGCTATGGAGTTTTCTAAAGCCTAAAATACACTTTCAAACTTTCTTTTAAAAAAGGTAGAACTTGAAATTAATAATGTCCATTAAGATATTATGTAATATTGAAATACCAAATGTGTCATGAAATGGCAATGCTATAATTATAATGCCACGGAAAATGGAATTGTTATAATTTTCATTTGGCATTAAATGAGTGTGATGTGTCTGCAAACGAGTGTGATGTGTCATTAAATTAGTGAATGCATACAATATTACGGATGGATTTCTAAGTGAAAAGAGTCAACTATTTAATCACACAGCATGTTCTAAACTCACAATACCATGTAGCATTGTATTTATATCATTTTTGTTTCTCAAACTATATCATTGTAACTATAGCTTTTTTCTTATTGGTTAAAAAAGTTGTTTAAATACAAAGCAAAAAACAATTATATTAAGATAAATGTTTATAAATAACAAACTACAATATCACATAACAGTGAAAAGTCTAGACCCAACCTTTTCAAATTTGTTGGTAAAAAAAAAAAATCTATTAGGTTTATATGTTATTTTCATTTATCTTGGTAAATTTAAAATCTTTTAAAAAATAATTAGTCTCAACAGGGACCCGAAAACACCCTCACCGTCTAAAAAAAGTCTTAGTAAATTGGTAAAGTGAAGACCTTATTGATTTAGTTCAAACTTTTATGGTAGTACACGGCATTTAAATGTGGAATCTAAACAAAGGAAAGAAAGACTCAAGACTAGGTATATAAGAGTCAACTTAGCAAAGTTGAGAATTCCACATATAGATGTGGGTTTGGATCTTTTCCTTTTCATTCCACATTTTTGTTAAAGGCCTAGTAGCCTATCTCAATTCTTCACACATAGGTTGTTGGGCCTGGTCAAGAATTTTTATTTACATCCACAAATTTTTCTTTCCATTGATGTTGGATTTCTATAGATTTTCTTTCCATTGATGCTATTAAAGAAAATCATAAATTTTCACTTAATAGGTAAATAATATTAGTATAAATCTTCACGTCCTTCCAATAAAGATCCATCGCTATGCTATTATTAGTGTTAGTCATAGCTACCATCAACCAACTGATCCAATTACCACTATTATCAACACATACTGGTACATTGATTCATTTTTTAAAAGGAAAATACAAGAGCTTGATTGAAGTACAACACCTTAGACAATTTTATCAAAAAATGGCCAAGCTCTTTTACTTCCATCTTTTTTTCTTTTTTTTGTTTTCATCGTCTTCCTAGTTTTCAATTTAGGTACTTGTACCAAACAAAATGATAGAAACAAAATTTCACTTTCTATCATTTTATGGGTTGGATTCATACCCAAAAAAAGACAAAATATATATATAGTAGGTATTTATTTACACACAATTCTTACACACTACACTTATACAAAATCTTGACTATTTATTTCCCCACTTTTAATTGTTGAGATTTATTTATTTATTATTATATTTTAAATATAATTATCTTTTTCATCTAAAAACTTGAGATAAATCTCCACAATTAAAAGTAGAGATTTTGGATAAATATGGCATATGAGACTTGTGTAGAAGTAGATTCCTACTCATATAATATGTATATATATGGGCCTAGACCTCTCCCTTTTCATTGATACTAGATTTTTTCAATTAATAAATAATAGAAAAAATCCCCAATAATCCACATCATAGAATCTAGCTTAACAAGTAAATAATGTTGGTACAAATCTTCATTTCCTTTTAATAAGGATACATTGCTACAATATTAATAATGATAACTAGAGTTACCATCAGTCATGTGATCTAGTAGTGTACAAACCAAAAAAAAAAAAAAATTGTTATTAACCACAACATCTTGCCTCTATTTTCAATATATGCCAATACATTGATTCATTTTTTCAAAAGAAAATACAATGGCTTGATTAAAGCACGAAGCCTTTCAAATTGTGTCAAAATGGCCAAGCTCATTTTTCATTTTGAAACTAATGTTGTTTTTTATTGCCATGGTAGTAATGGTAAATGGTGTAGCTATCGACAAGTTATGTATAGCAAATTTGAGCCCTATTGCAGGCGATTGCAAAAAATAATGCAGTAGTACCATTCCTGGCAGCAGTGCCAAAGTTGTCAATGATGAATGCATATGCACGTACAAATGCAACCAAAGTGTAGTAGGATAAGAAATCTTTATATATCTCTAGTGTTGCTATAAACATATTCAATACAAATTGTAAGGAATGGAATCAAACAAGCTAGGGCATTTCCTTTTTTTTTTATATTATAGTTTGACTCTGAGTTATAAACTAAGCCTTTCAATTCATCCTATTTTAGCTTAGATAACTATCTTGGAATTATAGACTAGAAACTCATGAATTTCTATTGTTTAAGGAAATCATTTATGTGGGGTTCTTCAAGAAAAACATGTCTAGACAAACATGTGGGGTTCAATTTTTGAAGAATTTTGTATCCTCATTGAACAAGCTAAATGTAAATCCTTTTCCAAAAAGATTGGTAGATTTGTAAGAGAAAAAGTTGTTTATAACCTTTACCAAACATGCTCAGTCAGTATCTAAAGCTAAGAAAATAATTTTATACTTTTAGATTACAAAAAATATTCCAGCCAACACAATAATAAATTGAAACCCCTTTTACTGACAACACATTCTTTGTGGACAAATTCTTTTGGGAATAAAAACCTCCTATAGTTTTTTGTTATTGGATTCAATTAGAATAGAACCATTGGCATCCATTTCTTGTGTTTCATCATTTATTGTAAGGCCTACATACAAAATCACATTAGTCTCCATTATAGTGTGGAAGAACATACAATGCAAGGCTATTGAGTTTTCTAAAGCCTAAAATACACTTTCAAACTTTCTTTTAAAAAAGGTAGAACTTGAAATTAATAATATCCATTAAGATACTATGTAATATTGAAATACCAAAAAGTGTCATTAAATAGTAATGCTATAATTATAATGCCACGTAAAATGGTATTGTTACAATTTAGATATGACATTAAACGAGCATGACGTGTCATTAAATCAATGAATGCATACAATATTACAAGTGGATTTTTAAATGAAAAGAGTTAATTATATGACACATCATATTGTAAGCTTACAATACAATGTGCTATTGTATCTATATCATTTTTTGTTTCTTGAACTATATCATTGTAACTATAGCTCTTTTCTTCCCAGTCAAGAATGTTGTCTAAATACAAAGCAAAAAATAATTATATTAAGAGAAATGTTTACAAATAACAAACTAAGTATCAAATAATAGTAAAAAGTCTATACCTAACCTTTTCATATTTGTTGGTAAAAATAATCTATTAGGTTTATATGATATTTTCAATTATCTTACTAAATTTAAAACCTTTAAAAAAAATCTCAATAGTGACTCAAGAACACCCTGACTGTCTAAAAAAAAGACTTGGTAAATTGGTAAAGCGAAGACCTTACTGATTCACTTCAAACTTTTATGGATAACACTTGACATTTATATGCGAAATCTAAACAAAGAAAAGATTGAAGAATAAGTATATAAGAGTCAATTTAGCAAAGTTGAGAATTCCACGTCAAAAGAGAGATCTCGAGCCCATTGTAGTGCTTTACGTAAAGTATATGCCTCAACTACCGTGGCGGCCATTGCCCCTTGCCCCTTACATGCCATTACTACCACCACATCACCGATGTGATCATGTGCCACTGCCCCCATGCCAAAGCTCTATTTTTGTCTTAATATGGCCCCATCTGTATTAATCTTCACATGACTTGCATCTGGGGGCTGCCATCTTGTTTCACTAAGCCATTGCACAAGTCCCACCTATCTGCCTTTAGAAGCCATTACCCGTTTGTACTCATTCAAGTAGCCTAAACTATGTTCCATGATAAACCGCAGATTTGTGTGCTTACCATGCCATACTACCTCATTTCTACACCCCCAAATCTTCTAGCACAGTATACAAAGAAGTTCTAATTGTTCCTTCCTTACGATGGAGATCATACTATCAATGAAGCTTATAAAGCTACCAACATGAAGCTCCGACACTTAAAGACTAAAAGGGTAGCCTAACTAAATTGCTCTCACAATGGGGCAGCACACAAAATAATGCACTACAAATTCAGGCTCCAAGCCACACACAAGGCATAGTAAATCAGTCACAATCCATTGCTGGTGGAGGTTATCCTTAGTGTGAAGCACACCCCTATAAGCCTACCATACTACAAGACGCACTTTTTCAAGAATGTCATTGTTCCATAAGCATCCTCCTCTAAAATTACTTAAAGACCCAAAAGGGCTAGCATAACTAGTCCTCATCTCCGTGGCATGGTGATACCCAATTCGAACTGAGAAGTTACCATTCCTTGTAAAGTTCCAAGTCCATCCATCATCACATCTCATCCTGTTTCCATGTATGAGTGTCTTCATCTATGAGATCTGCTACATAACGGAGAGTGCAAGTGCTAGGTTATAAGGAGATTGAACATAAAAATATGTGTTCCCGAGAAGCCATGGATCCCCTTATATTTCAATTGTTCAGCCGTCACCAATTAACTTCCTACAACCTTGCTTTAATAGTGAAATAGAGCGCCAGATACTTTGCCAAGTCACGCTATAGGCAGGTTTCAGCTATGCGTGAATGAGATCTGAGCAGGGAAAGTACTTTACTTTCATTAGGCGTGCCACCAATGAATCCAAATTCACTAGCAATCTCCAACTTTGTTTGCTAAGCATCACAAGATTAAATTCATGAAGGGAGTGGAAACCCAATTCGCCCACCCTTTTCAAAGTGGTAAGCTTCCTCCACTCTAACCAATGGATCCTAAGCTCGTCTTCTCCCCCACCCCACCAATATCAGTTCATAATCCTTTCTAGATCTATACAGAGACTTTGAGGGAGTAGAAATATGCACATGACACACGTTGGAAGAGCTTGTAATACTGATTTGATCAACACTTCCCTCCCTACTCTACAGAGAGGTTACTCCCTCCATTCACCAAGTTTATTCCAAAATTTACTCTTCAGACCTGAGAAGACTACAGTTCTATCTCTACCAACAAAGATAAGAAGAATAATTATTTCTAATAAATATTAATAAATCTCAAAAATTGAAAGTAAAGAAATGAATGATTAAAATTTTATATAAGTATAATGTGTAAAATTTATGTATAAGTAAATTCATGTTTATATATATGATGTTAGTGTGTATCAGTCGTAATTTCCAAAAAAAATTAGAGTCCCAACCTACATTTAGAAACTAAAATCCCAATTCAACATTTAGAAATCCACCTTATTAAATGTTGATTGAAAGATTTAAAAACCAATTAGATATTCTAATATAATCAATTTTTAAATTTAAATATCAGCATTTAATAAAATGGATCTTTAAATTTTGAATTAAGCTTTTATTAAATAAAATGATGTAGTTTAAGGTTAGAACTCCAATTTATTTTAAAAATTAGGCCTTATTTTAAAAGTTAAAACTAATATGCATTTTTCCATATATATATATATATATATATATCGTATCTAAACAGAGGAAAGGTTCATGAACATCTAGTGGGCTAAAGTATGCATTTGACTTCTCATCTTAATAAATTTGATGTTTGTAACTCCTCACCTTATATTATAAAGTTTTTAGCTTTTGAACTTAAAAGTTTGAAGATTTTAAGCCCTAAACTAACAAAGTCCATTAACTCTCCATTAAGTGAGAATAAAATATTTATAGGATCAATCCTCAAAGATTAAAAATGTAATAATTTAGTTCTAAAAATTTTTAAATTAAAAAATAATAAATTAAAAATAATTAGTGGTGTTAGGTTCTCTTTGTGTTTTAATGATGATTTAAAACTATGATTCAAAAGAATTTAATCTATTTTTGTGCTAAGTATGCAGGAAAATTAATCCAAAGATTCTAATCTTTCCCCACGATTAGAATTAATTCATGTTCCTCCTTGTTCAGAGTTCTGGGTTCGAATCAATTATATTTGATTCGAACCAATCCTGAACTTCTTTTTTCCGAAAATGATTTGAACCAATATTTTTGGCTTCGAAGCAAAAATTCTGGAAGGTTAAATTTTGACAGCTCAACTATCCGTTTATTCTTAATGGGTCATAAGGGATCTAAATGTCTCAGCACTTTCCAAGACAAGTCAGAAGAAATAGGTGGAACCTAATTGGGGCAATTGTGAGGTGGCTTTGAAAGGTTAAAAGGGGTTTAATTACAAGGCTCCCAACCAACTATTAAAAGGACATCAAAAATTAGATCTGAGGATGAAGAAGGACGAACTGCTCCAACAATATAGAAAAATAGGGTTTGTTTTTGAAAGTGTTCTGGATCTCCTTCTTCTTCTCTTCTTGTGAGCTTTTGGGTTAATTGTCTTACAAGGGTTTTATATTCTTCTTGGATTGGGATAATCCTTGAAGGGGTTGAGTGAGTTGAGATTCATTTGTGAGGGTTTAATCTTGCACCCGCAAGCAAGAGTTTATTTCGGTTTAATCTTGCACCCGTAAGCAAGAGATTTCTAATGGATTGAACTCTCGAGCAAGGAGGCTTGGGGAGTGGACGTACTCCGGGTTGGAGGAACCACTATAAATCACGGCTTGATATTCTCTTCCCTCTCTTTTATTTTTCTGCACTATATTACTCTTGTTTATTCTGCACAACAGCTTATATATATTGAAAACTTCATTCACGTTTGCATAAAGGAAATGAAATGAGTTTTATATCTTAGGAATTGAGGAGTAGCCAGCTGGGATTACAAGTGGATGATTTTGCCACATACATGAGAACAATATTAAATATTTATAATCAAATCAAGTGATTAGCTAAATCTAAAAAGGAAATATGATTGAGATTAAAGAAAATTTCTTGGCTATATTCTTCTAGTCTTTTGGATTTTCTATCTTAACTCAACTAGGAAATTTTCTTTAATTTCAGTTAGAATTCTTTCTTCAAATTGGGTTAATCACTCACTTTGATTATAAATATCTAATATTGTTCTAGTGTATGTGAGAAAATCATCTATTAATTCCTTTTAATTTACTAACTTTTTTAATTTTGAAACTTTTTAAACTAAATTATTATATTTTTTATTTATGAAAATTGATTATGTAAATATTTTATCCACACTTTAATGGAGAGTTAACAAATTCTATTTGTCTAGGGCCTAAAATCTTCAAATTTTTAGGTTTAAAAACTAAAAATTTCAGAATATAAGATAAAAGATTAAAAATTTTAAACTTGATAAGATAAGGATTAAACACATATGTTAACCCATCTAGTGGCCCAAGAGTTTCCATTCTTCACACATGGATCTTTGGCCCAGTCGAGAGTTTCTATTTACATCCACCGGTTTTTCTTTCCATTAATATTGGATTTCCACAGATTTTCTTTCCATCAATGCTTGTAATTCACATCACAAATGATCGCTTAACAGGTAAATAATATCAATACAAATCTTTATTCTTTTTTAATAAAGATCCATTGCTATATTAATAGTATTAGTCATGGTTACCATCAGCCATGTAATCCAGGTGCCCTTATCATCAATACATACTGGTAAATTGATTCATTTTTTAAGAAGAAAATACAAAAGCTTGAGATTGAAGCACAACGCTTGTCAAACTGTGTCAATAAGGCAAGCTCATTTTCATTTTGAATCTGACGTTGTTTCTGATGATGGCCATGGCTTTAATGATGAAGGGTGTACCTGCCAAAAATTCATGTACAGCAAATCCAGGATTCATTTCAGGCGATTGCCAACACGAGTGCTGTGTTACCATTCCCGGCAGCACTGGCAGATTGGACGATGACACTGAATGCATATACTCGTACCCCTACCTTAAATGCTAAACCAAAGTGCAACAGGATAAAATATATATCGATTTATTGGTTCAAATGAAAAAAAACATTTATTTTTTTTTTAAATAAGGTTTTGAGTTAAATCTTATAAATAAAAAAATAGATGTTAAGAGGACTTCTTTTTTATAGGGTTCAACGTGACTCAACTCAAAATTAATTAAAATTCAATATAACTTTTAAATATTTAAAAATTATTAATAAAAAAAATTTATGAATCTTTTAATGTTGTAATAAGCATATTCAATGCAAATTGTTATGGATGGAATATAAGTATATAAGAGGCCAAGGCATTTCCTTTCTTTTGTATTATGGGCCTGTTTGATACAGCGGTTAAAATTCAGCAGATAGCGGGTAGCGGGTAGCGGATAGC
>BPVZ01000113.1:691031-703212 GCA_020521535.1 Rubroshorea leprosula
AATCCAAACAATGTATTTTAAAATACATGTATTTTAAATACATGTATTTCAAATACATGTATTTTAATTACACTCATCAAATTCAAATTCAAGTTCCCAAACACAACCTAAATGATTTTGAGTCCCTGATACTAGGTATGAATCCCTTAACTAATCGTTGGCGTTTTGTGGTGACTGCAAGACACTAAGCTTTAAATTTACACAGATAACTAAATAAATAGGTATTCAACATTTCCATTATTTTAATGAAATTTTCATTTTCATCCCTTTTGCAATGAATTACTTGTGTAATCACTAATTTTGTTCTTTCCTTTATCATCATGGAACAGTCTCTAAACCATACATGAATTGTATACGACACTTTAGGACGCTAGATAAGAAATTCAATTTTTATTTTTATTTTTATTTATTTTTTCATTGCCTAATATTGTACGAGTTTAAATTTCTAACTCCAAATTATAATAATTCCATCTGAAATTTTTTTTCTCTGTATTGCAGCCTTCTAAACAAGGGCCAATCTAAATTTGGATACACCTTGGTTCTTCCATGTCTAAGTTCGAGCTAGCAGGAATCATCCCACTTCCGAATAGCTACAGCTGTATGCATTTTTTCAGCCATAGAATAACAGAAGATTACCATTCCAAGTTCTGCTAATTATGTATAAATTTTAAGAGATAGATCATAGATTTACAACTCAATTCATAACATGATTCTGCTACAGAGTAATTTTTATCCAACAGCTACAGAGTGTTGGTACTACAAAAAAGTGTGCGCTTCATACAACTTTGTCGAAATTACAACTTGAAACAAGATAAGAATTACGAAAATGTATCCTCACGATCTCCCTCAACAGTGTCCCCTTCCTCTAAATTGCTGAACTCCAGGTAATGGGTTGGCCTGTGATCCTCATGGTAGTACTCTCTCGCTGTCCCAAGCTTCACTCCATATTTCATGCTTACTGTATGCTTCACTCCCATGAAGTTGTAATTCCATGGGCCATTGTCCGGAATCTAAAATAAGTAAAGAAAAAAGATTAAGAGTGAACAACAATAAAAACCAGATCAAATCAATGTCAGGAAGACTAATCAATTTGCTGATTCTTACCATGTAAAACCCAAGGAACCGATCACTTAGAAGCATCTGCACCTTCTCATAATGAGTTGGAAGGTAGCCATGAGGATTGCTTCCAGTATCCTTGTTGACACGCCCCCACTCATAACCACTTGGAGTAAGCTTATAAGCAGTTAGTGAGCAAGAACCAGGGGTGAAACTGCAGGTCAAGATGATACACTTCTCTCCATCCCACTGCTTGTTATTCTCTAGAACTCTGGCATGAGCTGTAACATCCTGCAGGTATGAGTTTTATATAGATGAGATAATAATCATTTGGTCCATAAAAATGTTACTTATACATCAGCTGAAATATTAAATCAAAAGAAAAGGCAGAGGTTGAAGTAGACAAACCTGTGGTGATAACTGAGGAAGCTCGTTCGGTTGAGTGTGCATCCATCCCAAAGGCTCTAGATCATTCAAGAAATCATGCTCAGGAAGTGCTGAAGGGAGATGAACTTGCTGATGAGTTCCCCACTGTGGCGGCATGGCAATGCATCTGATTTCCTTAACCTGAGGGTTGTCAGGAGGGCTTATACCATACAAGTATCCAGCAATTTGTGTCCGAAGATCTGCTATACAGATAAACTTCTTTAAAATGTTCTTGGGCATGATGTAAGTGTATCCTGTTTCCTGCACCATGATGTGATTGATGTCAGCAAAGAAAAAGTAAAACCATCCACATCAACCAAAAGAGCTGAAACAACGTGAGATATATATACCTTAATGTCCTCTGAGTTCACATATATATGGTTGACACGAAGATAAAGATTGGTAGCAGATATTGCTCTGACACGCCAATCTGTTTTTGAACCAAATGCTGATTGCTCATAGGGACTTGTAGTAGTGACAATGAGTTCATCACCATGCACATTTGTTGTCCTTGTAGTAACTGCTGTCAGCTGACTTGCTTCCTTTGCCTGAAAATATTCCCAAAACTCCAAAGTTAGAAGGCAAAAAAGAATTAAGGAACAGGCTGTTTGATTAACATTGGGAAACTAAGAAACAAACTATATCAGTATCAAATGTCACCTGTTTCTCTATCTCCGCAATCTGTTGCCTCTGTTGAGATGGTGGAGTAATCTCAGCACCCAGAATGATATCACGAATCTCAGATTGGGTCAGGGCAGATGTATTAACATTGTTCTTCTTGGCATAATCTGAGAGTATCAAATCTCTTAGAGCAACTTCAACCTGCAATATGCATTTATCTTTAGTATAATACAGAACAATAAAGGGCCTAAAAGAAATTGAGAAGGATTATTTAACAACAAATCGTTACCTTCATCCATTGATCATCAGTAAGAGAAGGCCAGATATGGTGCGGCTCAGTAACAATTGTTTTGTCAGGTTTCAGTAACATCTTTGCCTTCTCATTGTTCACATGAAGTGCCCGAAGGATCAGAATGAGTCGGGAGAATGCTGTGTATGATGAGATACTCTTCAACCAGTCATCATAAATGTTGAACAAGACCATTTGTGGTTCAGTAGCCTTAAGAATCAAATCACCAAATTTCTCAATCTTTAGGCAAGCCTGGAATGGGAGCTGCAGCTCGCTACCCTTGATAACTATGTTAGGGAAATCAAGCAAGTGAACCTCCAAGGGATCAAGCATTCCTTTACGAGTCACAATGATTTGCTTAGGCTGCTCCTCAACAGGCAGTGAACGCACAAGAGCAGCAACTTCTTCAGCAGTTTTCCACTTGGCCAGCTGTCCAAGACGCTTTTGACCAGCCCAAACACTTGTGTGAATGACCTGCAGGGAGGATTTCAATTAGAGATCTTTACTATAAAGATAAACTAGCTTAAAAAGCAAAATGCCATGTCAAGAAACAAACCTTCAGGAACAATTGCCCTGTCCGAGGGTTGAATATAAAGATGGCACCATTGATAGGTTTTGTTGTGAGATTTCCTTCAAATGTCTTGTGGATTGTAACGCGATACACATTGGTATCATCAACAAACCATATAATCTGGTTGCTGAAGATCTCTCCATAATTTTGTGATGAGAGATAAGGTTCAGTGGGTTCAGAAGAATACAACTGTAGACCTTTTCTTATCCGCTCCCTCAAAACATATAAGGCTGGATTTGACTGCATTATGAAAAACAAATAATTAGTTTCAGATTTTGAAACATAGAACCAGGTCATTGGAATAAAAAGTTAATCATTAGCATATATAATTGTATGTCTACCAAACAATGAATCTATAAATTCAATATACCTTCATGATTTTGTTCATTGCCTGAGCAAGCAATGGCTTTGATCCAGGAAACCAGTTCCCAAATGCAGAATGCAAATTATAAGCTAGATCAAGGCCAATCATCACCCCTGAAAGAATAGACCTGATTAATTCATACCCAAAGCCAAACAAAGGCGAAAATGAAACGATTATGGAGAAAATAAAATTTACCAGTAGGTGATGGATATATAGACATGTTGTCTGTTGTATAATCCATAAATTTGGCCCTTGTGTAGCGCTCAATATCATGTGAGTCATAATCCCCCCAACGAAGTTGTACATCTATCCAATATTTATTACTAGCTTTCTGATCAAACATATCTTTTGACTCAGCCACAAGGCTAGGCTTTGACATTGGCCACCTATGAGCTGCAAAGAGAAGTACATCTGCACAAGAGCTGTTCATTTTATAACTTTTCCTAGGATGGATAGTCTCCTTCTGAACAGTTTCAATCTCCAAAGCATCCAACTCCTGATCCAAAACTTGGCAAAGATCCATAACAACACTCTCATGAATCTTCTGCCACAGATGAGCACGGAAGATCTGAATCAGAGAAATTTTCAAGGTTGGGATCTTCCCATGCATGAAAATTCCCGTAAGATCTAATTGCACTTGGAAACCAACATATACATTGGCCCGATTAATGGTAGGTGACCACCAAAGAGTGAACCTACGGTTGGGAATTTGATTAAGACCAGATCGCTGAGCATTAGTAAGCTTTTTATACTTCATTGACTCCTCAAATCCTGATGCCTTTTCCCAGAACAAACCTTCCCAAGTTGGAAAGCTGTAAATTTCAGGATAAAAAAGGAAGTTAGTTGCCAAAACTATGTTTTTATCAGAATTGTCACATCTAACCGAAAGCAATGATATGTGCCATAACCACATATCCACTGACATGCACCCAGGCCCTTGTTAGAAAAGAATGGTCACCTAGCATGAAACAGTTAATAATTGTGAAGAAGAGAAAAAATGAAGAGAAACAAGATGAACTTACTATGTCCCTTTAAACAAGGTATGCTCAAGAATTCCCTCAACACCTCCAAGTGCTTGTATCACATCAGTTCGATAGTTATTCAAGTTCCATAACTTCCCATCATGTCTTTGGTGTGTCCACCAGAATGGGTTCTGCTTCAAAACTTGGTACTGCTTAAAATCAGTGCGAACCCTCCACCCCTTGTCATATGCTAAAGTATGTCTATCCTTCTGAAACAAAGTATTTATACGAGGTATTCCTCTATCCCATGAATCCTGTTAACAAAAATTGGACAAATTATCAGAGCAATATTCTGCTAAAAGGTACAAACAGCATATGCAATTCCTTCTACTATATGAAATATATAAGTAGCATACATGGAATACACATCAAAGATAATCCATTGCTTAAGAAAAAAAGCTAAGGAAACTCACTTCCAAATCTTCAAGTGTCAGTCTCCTGTTTTGCGCCTGAGCTTCCTGCCTCTTCAATGCATACTCTGCCCAAACACGCTGTGAATCTATGAACTCACTCTCCCAAGGCTGTTGAAAAGACAGCAAGACAATTAATACAGAAAAAAATATTAGAGATGACAAAAATAAAGATAAGAAAATTAAGTTAACCTGAATATAACGATAAAGATTTGGAATCAGCTGATCCTCCTCATGGCTCATTCCACTCCTAAAGTGAGTTACACCAACATCAGTCTGCTGACTGTAACGGAGGTCGCTCTGAGGAATCAGAATGTGCCCCATTGACAGCATGCCAAGACCTCCAATTTCTTTAGGAGTATAGAAGATGACTGGTGGAAATCTGAAAGCATAACAAAATATAAAAAGAATTAAGACTTCAGAAAATTTTAAGAGAAAGGAAAATATCAATATATGCTTAAAACACTTACCTGCTGGGCATTTTTGAGTTAAGCCCAATCTTGATACGAGTTTGAATTTTATTTTCACATTTGACCAGCAGATCTAATAGCTCTTGTGTGTGTACAGTTGCTTCACGAAAGTAAGTCATTAGACCTGTCAACATGGTAAAGAAAAACAGAGCTCAGTACAAAACAGACCACCAAAAATCAACTGTAACAAAAACAATAGAAAACATCCAGAGCAATCCAGGCTTAAGCTAGTGGTTGTTACTCTTCCTTTAGAAAAACCATGCTTCAAGGTTCAAATAATCCCACAACCCAACCCTAAAATGTACCCATAATGAGAGAGAGAGAGAGAGCTGAAAACAGATACCTATCAAGGCAGTATTCCATTTGTTGACAATTTTAGTAAATGTTGTTGACCCTGAAGACATAAGAATCTGTCTAACACGATTCTCAAACACCTTCATGTGCTCATCATCAACACGTAAGAAAGCAACGGCAGTGCGCTCCTTTGTCTGCTCATTCTGCAAATTCCAAACTCCATCCCTTGTATTGCTAAATGCTTCTTGAGTCATTCTTATTTTTGGAAGTATCCGAACTTCAAAACCACACCTGAGGTTCAAAAGAAGAAATTATATTAACCAACTGATCAAATAAAGGAGACAAAACAAAAGCAAGACAAAACAAAAGCAAGACAACACAGACAAAGCAACCTCCTGAGTCAAATTGCACAAGAATCGTTGCAAAGAACAGAACTCAGTATCTCACCCACTCAGAGATCTCATAAACAAAACATGCTGCCTCATAAATTCTATAATATTAACAAGAAAAGCAATTTATAATATTATACTGAAATTTTGCAGGATCGACCCTTTCTACACACAAGAACACAAGGAAATGCAATTTGGAATGTCTAGGTCCAGATGAGAGCAGGAGCAAATCTTGATTATGATTTTTACACAAAATTATGTAGACGTAGATAGAATCCTAATGATGAGGAAAAGTTTGGAAATATAATTTGATTATTTGGATCATGAGACCAAAAAGCCAAATGAGTAGATAATATATCATAATTGTAACATATAGAAATGCCAAATAAATGAACTTACATGCTAAAAAGCAGATTAGGGTTGTCCTTGCTATACACAGAAACAAAGCTGTTCTCCCACTCCAAAGTTGTAATGCTTCGTGGCAGACGATTCTTCATATCCCAGAAAACACTTCTCCCAAGATTAACTGAAATAAGGAAAAGGAGTTAAGTAAACACCAGAATCCTGCCTAAGGCATTCTGCTCTAAAGATTATGTTATAACAGATCTTAACATACCATCATGCTTCATGAGCCTCATTCTTGCATCTCTAGGCCAACACTTTTTGTTGTTGTATCCAACCATATTTTCATTGTTGGGATCTGGATGCTCAGTGAGATAGCGTTGGATAAGGTCTCGTGCCTCTTCATGAGTGAACCGGAACAATATATGCACCTTATCTATGTACCTCGAGTACAACCGAATTGGATGTCGTGTCTCAACTTTAGTGTCCCAGTAAGTTATGAATTCATTAGGCATCTGTGGTGGACCCGCAATTTCACTAGCACGAGTCAATCCAAGAATCAAGAGATCAAGGACAAGCCCATAGTACTGGACAACAAAAGAAGCAAACTGAAGACCACGTATAAGACCATATGAGTTTGTGTGACTCATATCTTTGTAAGACAACACCACATTATTCTTTGCAGTAACATAATCAGCAATGTTATGGTCGAGAACCAAACGTAAAAGCCTGCAAAATACAAAGTACATTATTCTCAAGTTCCAAGATGACCATAAAAGAAGTTAAAATTTCAGATGATATCTACCTGTTCAACATTGTCAAGTCAATCTTCTCAAAGAACTTCTCAAACTTCGTTTGAAGCATCACCACACACTGTCCCTCACTAGTATCCCATATCCCTTGCAAATTATTTATACCTTGACACCACTTATACACCAGAAGTGGAGGTGGCTCTGAATCAGCAGGCTTAATCCAATTAGGGAACAGGTGGCGCTTGTCTCCCTCATACCATAGGTATTGGTCAAGATAAGCATCTGTAATCTTCTCAAGAGGTTCAATTTCATATACTGGAATCAAATAGCTGTACAAGTCCATGAACTCTATGCCAACCTGTAGGGGAAAAAAAAAAACAATTGAATCCACAAAACAAGAGTAGGAGTTCAATTAAAACATAACCACCATCAATCACCAACTCACTTCTTTGAAGGCACGCTGGGTTAGCAGGTGACGCTTAATGCGTGACAGAGCCTCATGTGGGTTATCATATGCTTGTTCAATAAGGCCCAGTTCTTCTCTTTGTTGCTGGTTTAATCTCACAGCAACACTATAAGATTCCTTCAACCTCTCCAGTGCAAGGATAAGAAGCTTTGTATCATGCTTGTAAGATAATGGTGGGAATGGAATGGGGGAGAACTTTCTTGATTCCAACCAATGCACAGTAGTAGTATAAATGGCAACTGCTTCTTCAGGAGTAACATATGGACCATCTTTCAAATAATTGTGCTGCCGTTCTTGCTCTGCCTTTAACCAAAGGCGTGTTAATCTACCCAAATTTTTCCTACAAACTGTCTTATCAACAGTTGCACCTCTTCTTATACGTTCACGGTTATAATGGGCAACATTTGTCCACCAATCTGCTTTTGCCTTGACATAGCGAAGAATCATGTTCTCAATGGGAACTGGTAAACCAGGAACCTAGAGAAAGTAAAAGTGAGACAACATGAAAAAGACAGGGAAAAAGAAAAAGAAAAAAAGAAGTAGGGAAACAACGAGCAATTAAGGCTATCAAAAGAATTAGATAAACTATTTCACCTTCCAAGGAATGTTTGCTTTCCAGCAACGCCATGCCTCACTAAGATGCTGCAATATTGTTCTTGCTTTGTTTTGCTTAATGCCCTCTGTTATAAAACAGTAGAAGATTAACCAAACAAGTTCTGTGTAGAAATTAGAAATCAAGAACTATAATAATTGAACTACCAAAAAAACAAAAGAAACCAATTACCTGGCATTGCATCAAGAACATCATGCATGACAGCAGCTCGAAGCTCCAGGTCAAAGTGGCTCTCAACACGCTGCTTAGTAACAGTCTTTGCCACTCCTTTAGAATGACGACCTTCAAACTGACGTGCAAGGAGATTTCCTAACCACCGTTCCAGAAGAGGCACAATACCACGAAGGAAAAACAGCCAAACCCTCCACATTGGTGCCCAAAATCCACATCCTGGCCCCTTACCAACTGGACCGGTATTAAAGCGGTAGTAAATTAAGTGCTTTAGATCTTTGCACATCCTGATTTGCCTCATCAGTCGATATTTGTATCTGTACATTCCAGTCAACTGGCCAACATGTGAAAAAATATACTGTAGACCATCAGCCAATTGGAAAGCATCAACATTACCCAACCGAAACTGGACATTGGCATCCACTACAAGCTTTGTTAGACGCAAGATCTCACGACAGAGATGAAAAGCATTTCCAAATCGTGACTTCTTGCGTTCTTTGGTGGTGAGAGTCTTCACAGGCTTTAAGTTGAAGTTATAATCAAGGTGAAGGTAGTTCAAATTTTTTCTATGGATCAACAGGTTCAGCATGTTATACCCTTGCTTGCAAACCTGAAGACCTGCTTCAACCCAATCAAGCTCTGTGGTTTGGAAAAACTTAGTGGCAGCTAAAGATCGAAATAAGTGTTTCTTCTTCTGAGCCTTAGGTGGTCTATGATGCAACTCATTCAGAACAAAACATTTCAAAAGTTTCTGATAGCTTACTCGAACTTTAACAGGATACGACGGAGGACAGTGCTCCTTATACCACTCTGACACAAGTGGTATATCTTCAGCACGTCGCATCCGACCTGATCTCATATTAAAGGGACGTGGAGCAAATAACAGGGAAATGCCAGCAGCAGTAGTGTCTGTATAAAGCTCAGTGTCATTCAGCAACGGTTCAACCCCATCAGGCAAGCAAAACTCATCCTCATCCTCATCATCAAAATTCTTCTTTTCACGCCGCTCCTTGTTTGTGGTAGTTATTGGGTGAATCAAAGGATCATAATAGAATGCTGGCAAATCAGGGTCCTCTGTCTTTATGTACATTACCATGGGAGTGTGATAGACACCAAGTTTCACTTTTCTGGGCCTATTGTTATAAAGATGAGGGAAAGCAATTCTATACTCTGTCCTGAGAGGTGACCGAATAATGAGTTTATTTATGTCATTGAACTCATTCCAGTCTTCATCCCCCTTCTCCATGTCTCGATAAAGAGGTTCAAACTTTGGGCCACCTAAAAAAGAGCAGTATTAGTCGAGAAAGCTGAAGCATTCAGGCAGCAGCAAGACAAAACAGCACAATGGACAAGCAAATCCCCATTACTTGATTCATAACATAAAAGATACAAGAACATGAATGTATATAAAATTGATACCAAATCATCATTAGTTTATCATGCATGAAAAATGAAGATTTAGAACAAATTCTATGTGATAGGAATAAGATACATCACCAAACCATAATTTAATTGTCAACAGATGCAAAGTTAAGGTCAAGCTGGATAATCAATTCAAAGTGCTTACCAGGTATGCACATGTTCAATGCTTTGGCTGTAAAGAATGACTCCATGTCAAACAAGTAGAAATAATTCCTGTCAATCAAATCTGAAAGCAGTTGTCCAGCAAGCCTGTGCAAAGTTGCCATAATTGGAAGAGAGAGGTGCCATTTCCTGTAACTTGGACCATTGATAAGCTTTGTCTTCACAAGAGGCTTATGGTCATAAAACCAAGTATATACAGCTGAATCTTCTTCCTCATCCAATTCCAGTTGAATTGGCTCCAAGGGATCAACGTCTAACAGATTGTCAGCATAGTCCAACGGAGGTTCCTCATCATCAAAAGGTGGGAAACGCATTCTCTTGAAATGACGACGATCTCTCTTCTCCCTTCGCATCATGATCCACATGGTCCCCCACTATTGAAATATAATTAGATATAAAAGTTGATCAACAAACACAAACAAATATAACCATGAAAATAGCACATGTAAATCCCAAGGAAATAAGCCTCGGCAAGGGTAAGAGAAGGGAAAAAGATAAGCATACCTGTGCTAAGTATATCGGTTCAACGACCCATGGTATTTCATTCACAAAAGTGATTGCTCCAGTAATATGGTACAAGACCTTCACATCACGAACTTGCTCCCAAGGCATCGGCATGTTCTCGAGGAGCTTGTAAACTGCGTGTGGAATGAATTTAAGGGCTCCCAGATACACTCGTTTATCATGGCGATACTTTTTCGAGGACATGTCCCCATGATCTCTGTCAATAGCAACAAGCAAAATCAATCACCACCACGTCTTTCCGATCTTTTAAGTACAAAGAAAGACATAGAGAAAACCAGGAGGAGGAAAAAAAGATTCTACCCTAAATTACAGCAACCAGTGGGAAAAACGAAACCCTAACCTGATAATCTTTCTGACATGCTCAGGCGGCATGTCCTCTTTCTGCGTCTCAACGAATCCAAACTTACGTTTGTCGCCATATCTTTTAGAGTTAAGCTGCATCCATTTTCTAGCCTTCTCCTCCAGCTTCGCCTCAGCCTCCTGAGGCGTTGGCGGCGCAAGGACCGTGTAGGAAGGCTGGGCAGCTGGCGGAGGCGGTATCGTGGAGCCTCCAGTCCCTGGAGGCGCTATCTGCGCGCCGTTGTTGCTACCGTTGTTCCACATACTGTTTCACTCACCAAATCAACCAAGTAAACGGACCTCAAAATAGTGATGCAAAGGCTACGAAGAAGATTTGCAGAGATTATTGTAAAAAATTCGAGAGTTTCACCGGAGGGGATTTCTAGGGTTTAGAGGTTCTAAATCTACACTCTCACTATGCAGAGTGCTTCAGATCCCTCCATGGAGGAGAAAAGAAAAGAGAGAAAAACGAAGAGAAAATGGAGGGTTTGATCGGTTTTAACATAGAGTCGAGGATAAGTGAGGCGGTGGCCCGTGAGAGGCGAGCCGACTCCGATAATTTGTGGACTTTTCTAAACCCGGGCCTTGGATGGGTCTCCTTTCTTAGGGCCTGGCAAGCTTTCAAATTTTAGCCCAACTCAAATACCAAAAGATTTTATGGGTCTAAGCCCAAATAATAGCTTCCCCTGCGAGTACGAAAAACGGCAAAACCACGTCCTTGTGTGAACTTTTAAATTTTTTTTTTTTTAACATGAAAAATTAGGAGGAAATAAGAAATCTTTTTAAGTAATAAAAGTTAAATTTTTTATTAATTAAATCTAAATACTAAAATTTAAGAACATGGCCGGATTCTGCATGAACTTTTAAATTAATAATGATATAAATAATTTTTAAAATCTTTAAATTTTTTGAATGATATAAATCAAACCACATCATTATCAATAGATTTGAACTTTGAGAAATAAATGAAAGAAATTTTGTATTTTGTATTTTTTTATTTAATTAAAAAATTAATTAAATAAATAAGAAAAAAATTTCCTTTTCTTCTTTTTAATTCTTTTAATAACTAAAAAAAATTTCTCTTTCTTTTTTTCCATTTTTTTCAACTTAAACATACTATAATAATATACTTGATTAAAAAAAAAAGATTACCAATCATATTACAATATAATTTAATTCAAAAAAATAATATAATTTAACTAATAAAAAATTCTCTCTCCTTTTTTCTCATTTCTCATAAATCAAACATACAATAAGAACCAACAGCATATTTATTCATATTTATTCTTTTTCCCACCCTTGGTTATCCTTTTCTACATTAACATCAACCTAGGTCATCGCATCACTGCAGTCTGCAGCTTCCTAAAGCTATCGGTGAATTGCATTTTTTTTCAGTGTTTGAACCTTGTCAATGACAAAAGTAAATATTAATCTAATTACTAACCATTTTTTCTATAAAAAAAAAAAAAAAAAGAAA
>BPVZ01000113.1:703312-715177 GCA_020521535.1 Rubroshorea leprosula
AAATTCTCTCTCCTTTTTTCTCATTTCTCATAAATTAAACATACAATAAGAACCAACAGCATATTTATTCATATTTATTCTTTTTCCCACCCTTGATTATCCTTTTCTACATTGACATTAACCTAGGTCATCGCATTCCCTGTTGTGGCCACTGCAGCTTCCTAAAGTTATTGGTGGATTGCATTTTATTCATGATTGAATCTTGTCAAGAGTAGATATTAATCTAATTACTAATCATTTATTTTATTAAAAAAAAAGAAAGGAAGTCATAACACAAAAAAAAAAAAGCTTAATATATATATAGAAAAAAATGCAAGTTCGTTTCCTCATTTAAACAAAAAATTAAAAATTTATTACTTAATTTTAGAAACTCAAAAATTCTTTATCTTTAAATAAAAAAATTATTCTTATATTCATCTCTTCCCTCTGCAAATATTAAAATAAGTCCCCGAAACAACGGTCTCTTTCCAGAAGAAAATAACAAACAAGAGCGAAAACAGGAACTGACACCCTCTACCTCCAACGTCCTTTCAGCTTTCTCCGTTGTTCTTCTCGGACTTCACCCAAATCCTAACCCTAGGCCTTAAAGAAGTGTTCCTACCATGCTAACCGATGCTCGTGAGGAAGATAATGGCAGTAGAGATTTCAGGACTTTGAATTTGTTCGAGAGGAGGTGTTTAGCTCCGCGGTCGCTTAATATCAGCAACGGCGGTGTCGACGATGGTACTGCTCTTGTGCGGAGAGTACCGTATCACAAGCTTCCTCAACAGTCACTCTTCAAGCTTTCTGTTCTTAAACTCGACGGTTCTCTATTTGGTAACTCAGCCGACGGCCTATTCTCGTCGTCGCTCTTTTTTATTTATTTTATTTTTCTATATTTTTTTAAAAAGTTATAGAAACTTAGACTTTTGAGTCTTATTTGGGAGATCGATCGGTACCCAAAGAAAACCAGTTTTGTTGTTTTGTGGTCATTTTTCGGGGGTTTTTTAAGAGTAATCAGGTTTTTTTTTTTTTTTTGGAGGGAGGCAGATGTTCGAATTGCAAAGAATGCTACAGTAGCAGAGCTTAAACAAGCAATAGAGGAACTTTTCTCCTCAGTCCCGGGGGAAGTCCAGGGCAACATTTCATGGTAAAACACAAACTTATGGTTAATTCATTTAATTTCGCAAATTGAATACTACTTATTGTATGTAGAATTTTGCATGGTATTGATTTTCACTCTTTGTACAGTTGCATATATTAAACTTTCACATGTTGTTGATGTGATTTTGTGGGGTCTGTCAATTGAGTTGGTTTAAGTGTGATATATTCTTCAATTTAATGTGCCAATTAGGTCCCATGTTTGGGGGCACTTTTGCTTGTCTTATGGAGGTCAAAAGCTAATTAACGACAAGGCACGCATCCAGAATTTGGGCATCAAGGACGGCGATCAGGTTAGAGTTGTGTATTTAGCTTGTAGAATTTTTCAATTAGTTGGTCCATGCACGTTGACTTGCACTCGCCAAGTAGTGGAAAGCTTTTTGTCACTTAATTAAACTAGGTGGTCCTGTTTTTAGGTAAATAGATAGACAACAGGGCAATTGGGTGTTTGGGAAGGAATTAATCATTGTGTCATTATTGACATTTGCATCATGTTTTCTCCAATTTATAGTTCTGTGGATGGACCTGAACAGGCACGCCACAGCTAATTATGTTCCTTTTGACCTCCAAATTGTGGATTTATTACCTTGTTTTCTAACTGGCTGATAAATGTTTCTAAAAAGCAGGATCTGTTCTGAATTCCATGAATATTTTTCCTTTTATGCTTGATCCATTTGTTTGACATGAGTTTCTTTTCCATTTTACTCCTCTTGCATTCATTTTAGATTAGATTAGTGTTATGTTTGTTCACACAATTGACCTCATCCTTTGTCTTCTCATTTAGAACCTTCAGATTCAGCCATATTACTTCCTTACTTGAATCTTTCACATCTTTCATTTTCTGGATTGCAAGGAAAGTTTTAAGATTTCTGTTAGTGCGAGAGAGCTTTTAGAAAACCATGGTGAGATAAATATTTAGGTCCAATGAATTGTTGCCACTCTTTGATTGCCAGATGTGGATTAAAGTTTCTACATTTCTGAGTTTTTTTTCAGAGACTTGTCCTAGCTAATGCTTTATTTGTGGGCCTGGTACATGCAGCTTGAATTTAGTAGGCACATATCCATGAACCATTCACCTCTTAGAAGACGATCAAAAAACCATAGTGCTCTTTCTAAAAGGTATTCAGTGTTATATAGTCATGCTTTTTACTTACTTTATTTTCTGTTATTTGCTCACTTACACTCGTTAGCTAATTTATGGCCTTCAGCATCTTTTGGACCCAATTTGGCATGTAACTATTTGCACAAATATGCATTTAGTTTATCATCTAGGAACATACTCTTTGGCCCAAAAAAAAAAAAAAATCAAGTTTCTGGCAATTGCTGGATTATCATTATACAAAGTTAGACTGAAATTGAGGTAAACCTAAAGAACTCCATCCGTTTTTGACTGAATGGGCCTGAAGTAGAAGTAAACAGCCATCTGCTGAAAACTAGCATGGTTTCCATCATTGCAGACATGTGGCTGTTGATTCTATCTTTATGTACAACTATCCAAATTTGGCCATAAAAATGACAGTCCATCTTGAGCAGTAAGAATTCTAGTTCTAGTGGGATGACACTCTCATGTCCTCTCATCTTTAGACGCCATATTAATCCCACCTGCATTCATATTTCTACACTATGATTCTTTATGAGAGGACTAATTGCTCTTCGTATAGGCAGTTGTCAGGATCAAATGCTCATCAAGAGAGAGAACAGAATGGCATGGATTGTAATGATGTGAATGAAAATAGAGATGATAGACCAAGGTACCATAATTACGAAGATGAGGAAGCACTTCCCATCACTGAGTTCAAGTTAACTCGACTCTTCAAAGGGTGGCTGTCAAACTCTAGTTTCTGGGGTTATTCAAGAAGGGTATCAGAAGGCAGGAATCGCCCTACAAGGTTTGCATTGCAATGTTTAGGAGGCAGATCTTAGATGATACCATAAGTTTAATAAACATATAGACTGTAGAGCTATAGTTGAGCTAGCAAAAAATGCGTCACAGTTGTGACCTGGTCTAAAATTTTGTTCATGGACATTCCATGTCAGATGACCTTGGAATCATTTAGGCCAAGTACCCGAGTAGTTGTAATGTAAATTCTTTCCCAGTTTCTCATAATCTTCATTGTAGTTTTTTTCTTTTGGTACATTATGGGTTATATACAATAGGAATCAAAAATTGTCCTTTCCAAGTAATCTCAAAATTTGAATTTAAAAGCTTTAAGTTAGAAACTTCAACTTTTGCCAACTAATAATCTTTATTGTTACTCTTTAATGGACCAAAAGCAATAGAGCTGGCCACATTCTACTCTCTGCTTCCATCTCCCATTCTCTAGAGATTAGTACAAACTGATTCCTTTTGAAAATTATAATAGAAGCTGAAATTGGAATTGAAATCAAATGAAAATAGAACTAAAATGAAATTATTGGGGGTATTCATTTAAAAAATGAGTTTTATTATTTGATGTAACACATAAAAGTATAAAATTTATTTACAAAAAGCATTTAAATTCCTAAGAACATGGGAAATAAATTGAATTGGAAAAGGTCAAATATTTATTTGGGCTGAGATTGCGTGTGAATTTTTCATTTGATTGAAAGACAATCCTTCCGTTGTTTTTAAGAAGATGCATAAAATATCATGAGATTCTAATTTCTAGCCACGTTTCTTGGTACGGCAGCTCTTCGCTATAGACACGTGTCGTTACATGTTCTTGTTCCTTGAATCTCGGTGACGTGGCAAGCACCGAGTATTCCGTTCTAACTACACTAGCTGCATCTTCTTCTACAGAAACCAGATCCGAACCAGTATCTGTCTTTGTTGCTTCAACTTTTGAGGTTTTCCTGGAGCTTCCGAATTCCAATTCCACGACAAATCTTCACGTCGGTAAGATGAATTTTTTTTTTTTTTTGTTCCCTCTGTTTGTTTCCCTGGAAAATTGCGTAAAAGAAGAAACTTTTCTTAGATATTTACTTTAAAAGGTTTGATTTTTCATTTCGAGGGCATGGCTATCATCAAGTAGCCTTCCTTCCATAAATATGGGCGATTTTCAAAATCAGTTCTCTGCTGTGTGTATGCGTCGTTGAATAGAATGGTCTGTGAGTGGTTTTATTGGGTGGATTTTCGTATGTTTGAAGAAGGGAATTGTGAGAATTTTTTCCCCCTTGTTACGAATTAAGCATATAAAGTTGTGTTGATTTATTGAATTAAGGTTCGATTTTGAACAGTTGAAGAGTCAGAAATGGGTTTGTATTTGAACCCTTTGTTAGCAAAGTGGTTCAAGTAATCAATTTCTAATTGCCTTAGCCCTTAGGCATTGCTGGGAATGATTTTTTTTTTTTTTTTTCCCATTCCTTTACTTGTTTGTTCTTCAGGGAATTTAATTGCAAATGAATTTCAATGTTTGAAAATAATGAAAAAAAAAAAATAGTGTGAGCTGCGAAAATACATCACATATAGTTATTTTGAAATTCATTTATGAATCATATAATGTAATCATATATTGTCTCCTCAAAAACTGAATTTACTTTCCAATCAAAGCTTCTTTATGTAGATTATAAAAGCATTAGTGAAATTCGAATGATATTCTAATGGAGTGATGTATATGAGGCCTCTTGTGAGTTGGTAATGTAACAACTATGTCAGTCTAAGCAGAGTTGATGAAGCTAGAATTTTTTTCACTTTTTTTTTTTTGTTTTTGTGGCTTTTGAATATAATTTTACTCTCATATTAAAAAATATAATTGATTCTTGATGAATAGGGGAGATGGCTCAACAGATTAAAGTACTCAAGCCAACAGAATCCTTTGATTTTGAGCTTTTCGAAGGAGATCCCGACCAACTTAGAACAGTTGTTGCCACACCAACTCAGACTAGGCCATGGATAAACCCTGACTCATTGAAACTTAAGCATAGGATTGGCCGAGGCCCCTTTGGTGACGTTTGGCTGGCTACTCATCATCAGTCAGCTGATGATTTTGAAGAGTATCATGAAGTTGCTGTTAAGATGTTGCATACACTGAAGGAGGAGCACATGCAAAAGTTTGTACATAACTTTGAAGGGTTGTTTTTGAAGTGCCGAGAACTTCTAGGTGTATGTTGGTTGCATGGTATCTCTGTTATAAATGGAAAGGTGACTGACATATTAATCTTTCAATTTCTTGGTTCTAATCTTACTAGGATAAAGCCAAAAAGTTCTTACTAGGAATTGTTATTATTATTATTATTTTTTTCTCTGACCTTAGGCACTTGATTGGAATAAAATTCCTCATCATTCGATTGTAGAATGTAATGCTAGATGTAATTGTAAGGATTCTTGCTAAGTGCTGCACAAAACCATTTTGTGTGATCTATCAAATTGAATTTTGTTGTGTGCACTTTTGGTACACTAACTGCATATTGCATGGCTTGTTCACAATTTGCAAAATCATCCATACAATAAGCACTTCCTCTCCTAGTGGCACTAATTCCAATATTTTCTTGGTTTGAAATTCCTACAACAGATCTGCATTGCTATGAAATTTTATGAAGGGTCTCTGGGTGATCAAATGGCTCGGTTGAAAGGAGGCAAGCTTCCATTGTCTGATGTCTTGAGGTGATACTTTGAGATGCAATTCCTCTTTGTGAAGTGTAAAATTGCTGTTAATAGTTCAGGGAAAATCCTTAGAAGTGGCTATTTTTTGCAGGTATGGGGTTGAGATAGCTAAAGGGCTTCTTGATTTGCATTCATTGGGGCTGTTGGTGCTCAACCTTAAGCCTTCGAACTTGCTTCTTAATGAACACGATCATCTGGTTCATGGGGATTTTGGGATTCCATATCTACTTCTTGGGATTCCTATGTCTGACTCAAGTATGGCTCTTAGGCTTGGCACTCCAAATTACATGGCCCCAGAACAGTGGGAACCCGAGGTTAGAGGTCCTTTGTCATTTGAGACTGATGTATGGGGTTTTGGATGCTGCATAGTGGAGATGTTGTCTGGTATTCAGCCATGGTTTGGGAAATCAGTCGAAGAAATATATCATTCTGTTGTGATCAAGAAAGAAAAACCACAGATTCCCAGTGGTCTGCCTCCTGCTGTCGAGAATGTTATCAGTGGTTGCTTTGAGTATGATTTCAGAAATCGACCTCTAATTGCAGATATTTTACAGGAATTTAAAAGGTACTTCTTCCTAACATCTTTTTGTTGCCCTGTATGTATTTATGCAAGCAATTCCTTCATGACAAAATAGTTATTTAAAAAAAAAACATGAATCCTTCATGACAAATAGTGACTTATTTTGTTCTATATGATCTAGGAATAGTATTTTTGGAATGAAATTCTTCGTGGTCCATTGTTACTTTTTCTTTTTTTCTTTTTTTTCACCTATAAGTTCTTTAGGTTTTGATTTTTTTTTCCCCATGTCTGCACCTTCGGTACATTTAAAATTTTTAACAGAAACTGAAAAGGGCACATCTCCAGTTGCATCTTGCTGTTTAAAGGGGGCTGATGTTAAATAATCCTTTTTTAAAACCTTTCAATTCCTTTAGTCTAAACACTAGAGTTAGCCTTTGAAACAAATGAGGCACATAAAACTTGTTCCCATCTAAAACTGAAGTTCTCTAATGGAGAGCCAGTCTTTGAATTTTTTGGTGGATGAAGATATTGTAAGATTATGCTTCATTTTTTGACCTTAATGCTTTCTGTATTACTTTTCTTTCTTCTTATTGGAACATAGATGAGTATCCTTGAGTTTCTTGAGCTTTTCAAGATTTTGATTAATTTGAATGTATTGTACTTTCACTACCCTGGGTGATGTTGTAGTCAAATGTTTGCTAAATTGTTGTCTTTGCCATTGTGTCCTGCTTGTGAATATATGCATGACACTAACAAGTTATGTATCCGGCTTGTGAGTGGGATAGATGCATGACGAGTTATATTTTCAGTTGTAATGACAAGTGACAACCATTGTCAATGTGGGACTGTATCTGATAAATGGATTAGTTTCTGCCTGCTCATGGTTAAGTATTATTGATGGCAAAATGTATTCATGTTTATATTTTATTCAACCACTCTGAAACTGCTTTAACATTGCATAGCAATATGCAGATATCTATGCTTTGATTAATTCACTCAAGGACAGCTTGAAGTCAATAGAATAACAAAATAGTATAGATCTTTTCTACTCTTTTTTTCCTCTTTGTCCCCCCTTTTCCTCTTTGCTTAGGTGCATCTTGATCACTTCCAGTTCCATTTGAACTTGCAGCTCACGAAATGCAGTTAATAATGACGGAGGATGGATTGGTCTTGAGAGCCACCCACTCAGAGAGAAAACAAATGGCAGTGGTTACTCTACATGGTATCTAGCCAAGGATAGTCTCAAGGTGGGTGATACAGTGCGTTCAAGAAAGCCACCAAATGCACAAAGACCCCAAACCATGGACATCTCTGAAGGAATTGTGGCTGGTTTAGATGGCGATGGTGAAAGAAATGGCTTTGCTCTAGTGAAAGTCCCTGGAATGCACAAACCTCTAAGAGTACAAGAATCAACACTAGAGAGGGTCACATCTGGATTAGCAGTGGGAGATTGGGTGTGCTTGAAGGAGAAAAATAACAAGCATTCTTCTGTGGGAATACTACTTGCAGTACAGCGTGACAACACTGTTGCAGTTGGCTTTTTAGGATTAGAGACAACATGGATAGGGAACTCTTCTCAGCTTCAAATGGCTAAAGCTTATTATGTAGGGCAGTTTGTGAGGCTGAAGGCAAATGTGGTTACTCCTCGGTTTGAATGGCCACATAAGAAAGCAGGAGCATGGGCCAATGGGAGAATTTCTGAAGTATTTCCAAATGGGTGTCTCCTGGTTGAGTTCCCAGGGAGGCTTGTTTTTGGAAATGAACCTAACACATACTTGGCAGATCCTGCTGAAGTTGAAGAGGTGTCTTTTGATTCCTGCCCTAATATGGTGGAAAAATATCAACACCTGGAGGATTTTCACTGGGCTGTGAGGCCGCTAGCAATTGCCTTGGGTTTATTTGTGACCATAAAGCTTGGTACATGTGCTGGAAGAAACGTGGCTGCGAGACTAAAGAAAGGTCATAGGAATCGTCAGCACAACCAAGGTAGTGGCAACTCCTCTTGGTTGGGGATCTTTAGAGGTGGTGTTCCTGCTACTGTTGCATCCAATAGATAATAAGTCTGTCACTAGGTGCGTTTATTTAAACCTACAAATAGCTCATGGTAATGATGAAACTACTTCAGCCCCCTGTAATGAGAGTGTCTGCTCATGCATTGAGGTAATGGTAGCATGTGTAGCTATGCTGTTAAAGCAGCAAAACAGAGATGTCTACATGTATAGAAGCCAAATTGTAAATATGTTCTTGGGTCATTTTCTCTTGGTCAGATGAAATTTTTGCGTGGCTTCTTCTTACCGTTCTTAGCTGGAAAAAAGAACTCAATTCTCCTTTTAAACAGATAAGCTGCTTAAAGTTCTCCTAGATGTTTCCCCTTCGACTGGAAGGGCATAGATGTTTGTCTAGAATTCTTTCGATTTAATTCGGTTTGGGGAGCCTTTTTGTTTAATTATTATTATTATATAAATTAAAAGGTTAGTTGTTTAATAATACAAAAATTTGAACTTTTTACCATGATTTTAAATCTAAATTTTTAAGTTAATAAGTATTAATTTAGGTTAACTCTTCGTGATTTTAAGCAATTATTAACATTAATGGATGGATATATTTAATAATTAAATTAAATTATTTTAAAATCACTAGAATGTTTTCTTCATGAATTCTTTTGAAATTTTTTAAATAATTTTAATAAGTCCTACTTATATACTTCTGTTTTTACCATTTAATTAGAAATTTTCATACAAAAAATAATTTAGAAGCAGTTTCACATTTTGCAATCTAACATAATTTAGAAAAAATTTATTGTTTTATGTTTTGGATCACACCAAATTACAAGAAATGAGAACAAACCTCATCTAATGATAAAAATTCTACCGTTGCAATTGTAAGACACTTTTTTAATATAAAAATGAAGAGGAGAAATGTATGTACTGAAAGAAAATAACAGGAAATATAGGAGGACAAAACTGATATTTAGCCTCATAAAACAAAAACAATTCCACCATATTCATTTGGCGCAAATTAATTAAGAGGATGAAAACAGATTCACGGTGCGACCCGGAAGTAGAGAGTGGGAAATTCAACTTTCCCAGGAAAATCCGAGAAACAGTTTCTATCCAAGAAAGTGAGAATGAAGAGGATGATGATGTCTTCATCCCCGTCGTAAGTCTCATCGCACTTTTCTCTTCTGTTCTTTAACATCATTCAACATGTGCAATGTGCTGTTTGGACTCTAGAGTTTTCCCGAGCAAATCAGGAAGAGATCGAAATTGTTGGGCTTACACCAAACCCTGAAATCGAGTGTTCCTTTCAGTTCTTTGTTGAGAAGGAAAATAAGGAGAATGAATGATATTTTTTGTTTGGTTGTCAAGAAAAAGAAAGAAAATGGAATTGAGCTGTTCGTTCTGTAATTTTGTGCTTTCTTGATGCAGAAACGCTAAATCTAGAGAACACAAGAAAATGTAAAGGAAATGACAAGTAGAAATGAATCTTGGTCTGAATATAACCATTCCCTGCGTAATTGTGTAGGATTTTTCAACGATTTGAACTAAGCAATGTATGCTTGTTTCTGGAGAAAATAATAGTATAATCACAGAAGAGAAGATTGACAAGGAGCAATTTTTGCCATGCCCAATTAATTGAAATGTACCCAAGTTGTCTTTTATTATTATTATTATTATTATTATTATTGTTATTACTGTACTTTATTGCTAACCTAAGAGGAAACATTTTGCAGGAGTTACTGTGATCAGGAGATTGAGCATGGAGAACGGGAAGAAGACGAAGAAATGGTGGATGAATTGGTAAGAAGACAAGATGGGATAGCCGAAAGACTTCAGTGCATGACATTCTACAAGAGGGAAACAAACAAAAGAAGTAAGTTCTTATCAATTTCTTCTGGTTTTTTCCTGGGAATATTAGTTTGGTTCTTAAAAATTGTTTTATATTTTGGGTATATATCATGGGTGAAGTAGAAGAAGAATCAGACCCTAAAGAAAAGGGAGGAATTCCTGGCATTCAGCAGGAAACTAAGTTGATTACATGCAAAACATGAACAAATAAAACTTTCTTTTGGTTTGCCAATTGATTTGGCTTCTTTCTATGACAATGTACCTGTTTATCAGGTGAAGAGCTTTCATGGGACAAATATGGTCTGTGGAGGGAAGAGCAGAAGAGCAGGGCAGCGAGGATTGAGAAACAGCTTAAAGCAAGGTGGGAACTTGAGGAGCTAATTGAGGAACAACTGAACAGGTTCCATGCACATTACAACCAGGCCATGATTCCAACTCGGCTAAAGGATGTGGCAGAAGTTCTCATGCCAAAATGGGCGCCTCCTCAAGAGCTGACTATCATGTCCTGGCTTGGTGACTGGCGACCCTCAGCCATTCTGGAACTCCTGCGTGGACTGGCTCGCTCCTCATCCTTGTCAGACACAACTGGGGTGGATCAGCTCCTAGCACAGCTTATCCATGAAATTCACATTGAGGAGACTGTGATTGATGAGGAAATGGCTGAGATTCAGGCTACATGTATTCTCCACCTCCCCTTTTCTCCATTGAACTGCAATAGATCAGGCGGTGCTGCCCTACGTAGTATTCAGGCTGAGTTCAATAAGATCAAACGGGTCATCATTAAGGCTCAACAGCTCCGGTACACTTTCTTTCCATTTGATTTTGTTTGGGCCATCTTTCCGTATGATTATATATCTGAAAATCTACCCATGATATTAACATTAGATTTCAATTACTGAGACTTCAATTACTCTTTAAATGTGACAGATACAAGGCATTGGAGCTGGTGGTGAAGAAGATTCTGAACCAAACTGATGTGCCTGAGTTCTTGGTGGCATTTGCAGGAGTCCAGGATGCTATCCATCAGTTTGCAGAACAGCAAAGATTGCAGAAAGGGGTGGCGACATTGCCTCTCAAGCCTTCAGGGTCAATTTGAGAGCAAAACAACTGAGACCAAACTCTATCCCTGGAAGAAGAACTTTAGTGAGCAAAATGTGTAGAACTTCTTTCCCATGCAGTGTGTAAGCAAGGCATACATAAGAATGTGGTTATATTCCTGTGTCATGTCATGTAGCAATTGGTAAACATAATACATATTTCACTACTACCAAGCACCAACATAGAGCATTGATCTTCTTGTATATTCATGCCAAGCAGATACAAAATTTACCAAGTTCTTAGCATGTTATGCAAGTAATTTCAACTTTCTGAATCACAAATTACCTTGCTGTTTCAACTTGATTGACAAATTATCATTCTAATTCATAATTTAAATTTTATATTTTTGTACTTCTATTTCTTTTGGCCAAAAAATTTTCTCTATTTTTGTATCTAGTTGGATTAAAAATTAGCTAGTGTACATGATGAGGAGACAAACTCATAAAATTTGTAATTTAAGGACACCAACTATGATGATTTATAAAAAAGTGACAGCACCTGTGAGACATCTTTTCAAATAAGGAAAAATTTAGACCCAGAACTGATAAGGGCAAAAAAGAGAAACCCAACCCTTTGAATCAATAATCAAATTGTTCAAAAAAAAAAAAAAGGGTCAAACTGGTAAGGGCAGGACAAAACAGCTAATGGGGAAATTCAATAAAATTGTGTTTTTCTTA
>BPVZ01000113.1:716739-739995 GCA_020521535.1 Rubroshorea leprosula
CCTATCTTCGATCGAAGCATCTACATCCAAAGAAAGGATTCGAACTCGATGACCTCAACCACATCTGCTTCTCCCTATCTTCGATCGAAGCATCTGCATCCAAAGAATCAACATGTGAAGGGAGAGGGAGAGGGAGAGGAACAGAAGGAGAGGACCAGAAGGTTCGATGCTCCTCTCTCTGGGAAGACACATGATTCTAGCCTGTTTGGTAACGAGAATAGACACTTTTTATGGGAATAGCTGAGCGCTGGGGTGTTTGGGTCTTATTCCGAGAACCGACAAATAAACACATTCTATAACATATTCTATAGGTGTAACCCACCGGTTGGTGTTTGGGTCTTATTCCGAAAACCCACAAATAAACCTATTATATAGAGTGTAACCCACCGGGTGTTGCCCGGCGGGCGTCCTTTTCATCGTCCAATTTTAAGTGCCGTTCAAATTTTGAGAAAGTAACTGTTGGATTAATTATTTTATTCATATAAATTATTTACACCAAATTTCACATTTATTGAATATGTTCAAATATTTCATTTATATCAGAAAATTTAATACCATCAAATGTATGTTAAAAAATATAATTTTTTTAATAAAATGGTTATAAATGTCAAATTAACTTAAAATTTCACATATTAATTAATTAATTAATTAACTTGAAATTTGGTATGCATTATGATTTGTAAGAATATAGCAAAGCAATCCCACGTACAATTGGCTTTTTAAAATCTTAACTATAATGAAAAGTATGAAAGTATATAAGAATTTCTCATAATCTAAAAATATTAATTAACATAATTTTAATTGATATAAATTAAGGACCCAGTGGTTAGAGCCTTAGAGGTTGCTGTTTTCTGGTGAAGGCCTTCATTTTTATATGTTCAATTCTCATAAGTTTATAGGTTTTCATTCATGTTTTTTTTTTTCTAAATTTTATAATGTACTTCAGTGACAGAAAGTTTGAAAAGCAAGGGTCATCGTTTGTTTCTTCTTATTTTAATAAAGAATTGGCCACATACGTCGTTGACACGGTACCGATTAGGCTGATGTACAGGTGAAACTAAGCATAGGCATATTTAAAGTGAGAAAGTGACATCTTCAATTATGTAATCTTAAGTTGAATGGTTTACTTTATAATTCACTATATTTTAAACACCGACAAATTTTTTTTAACTGAGAAAGGTTTTAATCTAGGAAGATCTGTTTCTCTTCTTTCTTATAGGTTGATTGCACAGTTGTTAATTTATCAAATTGAAAATATATGCTTCTTTTTTCTCTCTCTCTCTCTCTCTTATTTCAATCTGTACCCAAAATAAAAAAAAATGAAAATGTGTTACCTTCTTCCAATAAAATAACAATTGACAAACAAACCGTTTATATCGGTACGTGGCCAAAAAGAGAAGAATAATAATAAAACTGTTTACATTGGTACACTTTATCAAGATGAGGTAATATTGAATATCAAAAGCAAAGATTAGGTAATGTTATGCGTGAGATTTTTTTTTTTTTTTAATCATAGACATTTTGTTACAACTAGAGGAAGGGGCGGGAAATAGAGAAGTGATTGATAAGGTTTGAACAGAACTCATTAGGTGAATTTCACATGAAATTAGTAATTAAATAACTACATAAATTTCATTATACATAAGAGCTCTAAATGGCTTTACGGTGCAATAATAAATGTCCCATACCTTTTCTGCATGCACTGGTGTACATAGTCTTAGACTCTTAGGACTCTCTTTTCTCTCAAAATTGTTATTCTTAATTTTTTTTTACCAATAAAAAATTTAAGGGTAATTTATATTTATTTATCTATATTGCACTTAAAAAGTATAAATAAATAAATAATTTAGCAGCAATATTATAGTTACAATATTAAATATGTTAGATTGTAAGTTTACAATTATAATGTCATTAAATATATCTAACATGTTATTAAATAAATAAATGTATACAATATAATAAATAGACTTTATATGAAAAAATAGATAATTATATAAGAACATATCATGCTTTAAACTTACAGTTCCTAGTGACATTATAATTAAATCATTTTTGAAATGTTAGCGATAAAATAGATACTTAAAGTTAAATAATAATAATAGCATTAGAGAAAAAATTATAATTTTAATATTTTTAAAAATAAAACAATTAATTTAAGACAAATTGTAAATAAAAATGGCAATTATCGTGTGATTGAGAGAGTAATATTTAAAAATCAAACATTACAATATTTACGGCCAAAAAAAATATATTACAATATTCAAGCAATAATATTAAAAGAGTAGACTAGAATCTATGAGTGAAAAAATGCCAATTGTCAATTATGTAATGTTGTGAGATTATAATATAAGATAAGATGGTGAATAAATTTTTTGTTCATCAAATGAGCATTCAACATTATCTGAGTTGACATAAAATACCTCTAGTTTCTAACTAAGTTATCAACTGTCTATAAATTAGGACGGCCAAAACAAACACAACTTTCTATAATTTAGAAGTCCTAGTATAGTGGAGAACAGCATGGGACCGAGGCTTCTTTTTCCGATGCTATGAACAGATCTTTTTCATATTGCACTTAATTCAAAAATATAAAATTCTAATTTTTAATTAATTATATATATTTTTATTTACTTTAATTAATATTTTATATATTTTTAATATAACCAAAAAAATACACTACCAATACAACAAAACACAGCACAGAAAAAAAAAAAAAGCAGAAGAAGAAGAAGAAGAAGAAGGAGATTAAAATGGGATGAAAACAGAGAACGAAAGACCAACGCCATCAATATAGTTTGGAGCCTACATAACAAATGGTTGTGATTTATTCGTCTCATTTTTCGTCCTTTTATCATTTTCCATAAATTAGAGATACATATTTGGTATTTTTGTTGGAATGAAGAGCACCAACAGTAATTGAAACTATTGAGGGCTAAGCCATGCATTAGTGAACAAATAACTTTTCAAATTAGGGTCTCTATAATCAATGACCAAACCAAAAAATAATAATAATAATAATTAGGGTCTCCATATGTAATCAAAGGTGCCCGATTTCGATATATATTCCATTCATCCTCACAACAATATAAACATATTTTGAAATTCAATAGTAGTAGCTGAACTGACAATAGCCGCTTGAGACTATAAAGTTGGGAGTTCGACTCTTCCTCCCATTCCAATTCGAGTCTCCCTTGTAATTAAATATATATATATATATATATATATATAAAATTTTGCATCTATTTTCATCTTGTACTCTTTTTTTTATTTTTTATTTACAATTAAAGTGTCTTTGAACTAGTTTTTTTACACCCTGCATTGATCTAGTACATTAAGTGCTACTAGCCATAAGACTTGAATCTTGGATCTAATCCATAAAACAACACATGGTTACTAATAAATATAACCCTTGGGGTTTGTATTGTTTTTTTTTTTTTTTTGACAATGTTATATAATTATAATGTCATATAAAATTATAAACTTATGATCATAACATATCATTAAATCAGTAGATACATATAACATTATTAATGGATTATGAGTGAAAAAAATTAATTATATAATGATATGTAGATTGTAAATTTATAATGTCATATAAAATTATATAACTATATTATTTTCATTCTCTTTTAAGCAAAACAATTTTTCATCTCCACTTTTTATTTATTTATTTTAGATTATATAATAAGAAATAACATTCTTCCATCTCATAAATTACCCTACCAATGCACCATTCAACTTAAGTATAAGATCCCTTGCTCCACTTAATAGAAAGATTAAGGCTAAAATATCAATTTCATCCCTCAACTTTCAAATTTGTACCAAATCCATCCTTGAACTTCATAAAATACCAAAATATCCTTCAACTTTAATTTTCAATACCAATTTCATCCTTCCGTCGATTAATTGTTGATGTGGCCAATTTTCCCATTAAGTAATTGACTAGTTTAAATTTTGAATATTAGGTGGAAATCCACATTGTATAAAATAATTATGTGTAGTTTTTTTTAATTTTGTATGGTGAAAAAAATTTACTTTAGTTTAAAATTTATTTTATTTATATTTAAAAATTATAATAATTAATCTGATTGACCTATTTAATTGGTCTATCTACCATAATTAATTCTTAATTTATGAAAGAATCAATTAACTTTCATTTCATTTTACTAAAGCAAATCTAATTACAATAAACTAAATTTAAACAAATTAGACAAAAAAAAAAAAATTTTGAAACGATTCTTTTGGTTCTTGTTCTTCCATCTTCGTCCCTTTCCATAGCTCCTCTATCCCTCCCTCTCCTCCATCTCCGTCCAGCTCTTCTTTTTTCTCTCTTTTTTCGTTGGATGGTTAGAACCTAATTTGGGTTTCTCCAGAAGAACCCAATCTGGGTTCTCATTCTTCTAGAGCTAGTCCAATTAAACAAGGAAGATTAAAGCCTAATTTTTCAAATACATGGCTGTCAAAAGGAGGTTGAGATTTTGAGTGCACCTAAGAAGAAGAGAGGAACTAGATCTGGTGTCAATGGATCAGAGGACTTGCTGCTTATGCAACTTTAACTAGAAGCAAGCAACCAGATCAGGGTTTCTCCAATATTCTCCATCTCTATCACCTTCCATTTCCTTCCATCACATGGTCTATGTTTCCTCTTCTTCATTACTTTCTCTTTCTAGCTTTTCATAGTGGAAATAATGTGGGATTAATTTGAGGAATCATTAGAGTTTTAAGCTTTAATCTCAATTTTTGGGGGGGAATTCTTGTCTATGTGCTCTTGGGTTTTCGGTGGTTGAATATTTTGGTTTGAATTTTGTTGGTGTTTCTTTTGCTCTTCTTTCAAGAGAGCTTACCAAATTGTGATTGAAGAGCCAACTAATATCTCCTTGAAGTGGAAGAGAGACGAGCACTCCACGAGTCAACATCCATTTCTAAAACCTCTCTTTACAAAGCGAATTTCGATCTAGACTCAAAAAAATTCAGCAAAACAAACAGTGTCTGAAGCTTGAAACAAACTGGATTCGATGTTGGTTTGAGAGCCCAGATCTGGGTTGGTTTGAGAAAACCCAGATTTGGGTTTGAGAAACCTAGATTTGGAGAGGAAGAAGAAGGGAGAAGAGAGAGAGAAAGAATAAGAAGAAGAAAGAAGAAGGATGAATAGGGAAAGGAAGGAGTAAGGTTGATAGAGAAACGAGGAGGCAAACTGTCGAAGGATTGAGAGAGAGAGAGAAGGAGGAAGAAGATGAAGTTTTTTTTTTCTTTTTAATGTTGGAAAATTGTGAAATAATAATAAAAAATGTTAAATTATAAATAAAAAATATTTTAATTTACACATCATTTTAAAAAATATATAAAGATTGATATTATGAGGGAAATGATTTTTGTACAATTTTTTTATTTTAATTTTTTATACAACTTGATGTATCATTTAAATTATTAGTTATTTTAATTTATGTGACACCCATGATATTGAATACATTCACATTTAATGACATATAAAAGTTATATCAAAAAGTGATATAAAAAAGTTGTCCTTATAGCACCACCAATATTGTAGCAATTTAACATGGCACTTGCTACTTTCGTCAATGGAGGGATCAATTTGGTATCAAAAATGAAAATTTAGACATAATTTTAGTATATATTTTTTTTGAAGTTTAAGGATAATTTTGGCATCAAACTAAAAAGTTGAGGGACCAAAATGATATTTTAACCAAAGATTAATACCATGATGCCAAGTAAAACCACTATGTTGAAATCTGTAATAGCCAAGGACGGTGCACACCTGATAAAATTAGGGGTTAAAGCCAACTATAGTTCCTCTACTTTTAATATTCGTTCATTGTCCTCCCTGTACTTTCAAACCATTCCAAGTCCTCCCTCTACTTTTCCAAACCATACTATAGTCCTCCGTTTACTTTTAACTTTCCATTACATTTACCTCCCTCCCCTAACACCACCCTAACACCGTTTATAACCCCCATTTAACAGTGGCATCTTTGACCGTGAAAAGCAATAGTTTTTCCTTTTTTTAGTGAATTGTGTTTGTGAGTCCCACAAAACAAAGGAAAAAGGTTCAAAATCTATCAATTTAACAAGTATATACTAACCAGTAATTAATTTCAGTATTCTTTGATTTCAATGCACAAAGTAAGTCTCCATTTTTATATTTTTATTTGTTTCTTTTCTTAATTACTATTAGAATAATTTTATTGTCACATCTTATTAATGTTAATTTTACATTAAATTATTCTTTCTGATTTTTTTTTTTTACCTTGAATTGCATAGTGGGAGTTAACTCTCTTTCATTTCTTAACCTATCCCATTTACATGTCACAGAATTTGAATTCAAAATCTTTTACTTTTGTTAAAAAAAATTATTACTAAACTATTTATATTATTAGTTTCTTTTTGACTTTTTTAGTCTATTAATATAATTGAAAATTAATGTGAATGACATTTTCAAAAATTTAGGCCATATTTGATTGAGTTATTAAGAAATATTTTTTTTATGGATAATGATTAAGAAATAATTAAAACTTATTTTCTTTAATTGGATGAACAAGGGCATTTAAATTATAAATAATAATAACAATTGTTAATCACTATATATAGAATATTATCTATTAGTTATTATTAATAGTTAAATTAAGGTTTTAGTTGACCATGCTTCTTACATTTTTTCACATAGTACTTTGTCTAAAATGTAAATTTATTCATTTTAATTATTTTTTTTATATTTTTACTAAGAGTTTTTCTAATTTGTGTTATAGGAATAAAGGCTAAGGGTAATTTTTTACCATAAATTTTTTTATAAAAATGTAAAAATTGACATTAATTTCATAATTATTGCCACGTGAATAAATTTAACTAAATAATTGATAAATTAAATGTCAATATTCATTCTTTCAAGACTCTTAACGTGTGTCCTCATAACACATGAGAGCAAAGGTTAGAAAAAACCCTTTTACTAATTTTAATTAATATTTTAAATATTTTTAAGATAGTGAAAGAAAAATCTATGAATACACCATAACATTGCTAAATCAAGTCTAAATATGGTTGAAAATGTAATAATCTTGTATAATATTAAAGTTTTGTTTAACCATACCTTTCATAAAACTTTTTCATATAGCACTTTATCTAAAATGCAATTTGATTATTATTAATCAAATTTAATTAATTTATATATATTTTTATTAATTTTAAAAAATAATATAGTTGTATCATATCTTGGCATTGTACCAATATAATATATTATTGTATAATTAACTTTTTTTCACTTAAAATCCACCATGGTATTATATGCAACAATTTATTTAATAACATATTACATTTATTTAATGTCACATAATAATTATAAACTTATAATCTTATATGGTATTATAATTATAACATTCTTGATTAATTTTAATTAATATTTTATATATTTTTAGAATAATAAAAAACAAAACTTATAACTATAATCAGGGGCGGGCTACCATAGGACAAGGGGGGGCAGCTGCCCCCCTAAGTTTTGAAAAATGTTTAATCTAGTACATTAATTTTTAATTAGTACAAATTTTTTTTTGATGTTTGAATTACAATGACCTTTTTGAATTTAACGAAAATATTTAGGAGCTAGGTAAAGGGACCATTTCTTTCTTTATAATCAATTCTTAAGACAAATAATTTTATTTGGGTATGAAGATAGATTTTATAATAGTTATAATTTTTTGTACAATTTATATTCTAATTGAAAGTTCATTAATATCTGTAATCAAATAAAAAAATTATATTTTATATGAGATTAGTATTTATTTATTAGACTTGCATAAAAATAAGGTGAAAAATACTTCAAAATTAGGATGTTCTAATAAAATATCACGAAAAATACTAATATATTCTTCTTTCTTACCTTAAAAATATGCTAATTTAGACTATTTATTTTAATTAGAGTTTACTTAAATACATAAATTTGAAATATTTTTTCATAATTTTTTCTCGATCCAACTTACTAACATTTTTCCTATTATTTTGTATTATTTGTTTAAGGATATTGAATTGTATGTTATTCAAAAATAATTAAATATATTTAATTAATTTAAAGTTTGACATATATGTTATAAGTAATACACTTATCCATAAAATTAGTGACTAATATAAAAATTGGTATAATTTTTTTGTATATAAAAATTATGGATCAAATTCAAGATCTATAATTAATAATATGTTTGGAATGAGAGGAATGGAGGAAATGGGCAAATTTCCTTTTACTTTTTTTTTAAAAAAAGTTTTAATTACTTATCCAAATAAGGAGAGGAGAGGGAAAATTTTTCTCTTCCTTCCCTTTGACCCAAACATAAGATAAAAATATACATAATTCTACTAATAAACTATATAACTAATAGTTAAAAATTAATATAAATTATATGGATATAAATTTATTACAATTCTAAAAATTTTTAAGATTTCGACCCTCACCTAAAAGTCTGGCTCCATCCCTGACTATAATACAATACAATAAATTATTAACAAATAATACCTAACACTTTAAGACGTAATGGCCCAACAAAAAAAAAGCTTTAGGATGTAATAATAATCTATGTACTCCTAATTTTAGTTGATTGATCATGGAAAGTTACATGATAAGCTACTTTTTTTAATTAGTCAAGTACATATGCTATGCAGGATTTTTGTACCCAAAGACACAATTCACAATAAAAGAAAAAAAAAACTATTGCACTTAACTGTCAAAGATGCCACTGTTAAATGGGAGTTATAAACGGTGTTAAGCTGGTGTTAGGGGAGGGAGCTAAATGTAATAGAAAGTTAAAGTAAAGGGAGGACTATAGTATGGTTTAGAAAAGTAGAGGAAAATTTTGAACGATTTGTAAGTACAGGGAGGACAATGAACGAAAATTGAAAGTAAAAGGACTATAGTTGGCTTTAACCGTAAAATTAGGGGTTAATGCAGTGCAGGTCGGTTTTTCCAAATTTTTTTTTGAAAATTGACCTTCAAATTAATATTATAAAAATTAATTATTTAATTAAGAATTTTATTCCTATAAATTTTATATGTCAATTTTTATATTGTTTTAATATTTATAATCTTTTAAATAAAAAAAATTCTATTTACTAATTTATATTTAATGATTTTAAATTTTTTAATTGACAAATTGATTAAACCCCCTAGATTAATATAAAAATTTTTATACATGATTTATATAAATAAAATTTTTAATCTAATAATTGATTTTTAAAAGTATTAATTAAAAAATAAAATTTTAAATAAATCTTAAAAAAATAATAAAAAAAACTGCAAAAACACTTTTTTTTAATAAAATTAAACTTGGAAAACAAAAATACATTTAAAAACATACCCACACACAACAAAAATAACAGAATTTTTTAGTTGGAATCATACGATAGACTCCTTCCCCTGCATTGACATGGGTTTGGTAATGCTGATGCCATCCAACAACTACTCCCACAAAAAATTCAAGCTAAATTGGCTTCTCTAGCTTTGAATAGATTCATCACCAACAGTACTCTCTAAATTCCAACCTAGTTTTCACTCCCCTTTTCTCTATATAACCCAACAAAGGAATAAGGAAACAAAAAACAGGGCAAGGAAAGAAACGGAGACAGGGGAGACCAAACATTCAGAACACATCAAGCAGCAGAGGCAGAGAAAGATGGCAACAAATATCCAGACTGCAGTATTTCTTGTCTTCTTGGCAGCAGCTGTTTTACAGACAACATATGCTGTAGTGTATACTGTCGGAAACTCAACTGGTTGGCAAACCCCTACTTCCAATTCTAATTTCTATACCACCTGGGCCTCTCAGTACACGTTCAGAGTCGGCGATTCTCTAGGTAATTTTCTCCATCAATGGTGATTTGTCCTAACTTTTATTACAGTTTTTCAGTTGCTGAAAAGTGAAAACTAGGGTTGGATTGGATAGAATTTTGTTAAACTTCTCGTGACTCTTTTTGGAGTTCAAACTGCATGTTTAGTTTAGTTCCAAACTGATCTGATGGTTGGTGTTTTGCCGTTCCATGCAGTTTGGAATGCAAGACACTATTTGATTCTGTATAATTTCCTCATTTAATCAAGTCTTCAGTTAATGGTTAAGGGATGAAGAGTTTAAGACCTTCACACTTTCAATTTCTAGGTTTAAATGCCTTGAAAGAAAAAAAAAAAAATATATACAACCTTGTTAATACTTACAATATTATCTCACAATATGATCTCGCAACTGGATGAGAGGCAAGCCCTCTAAATTTAGGAACTGTACTTTTATCTAATAGTTCTCATGTCGGATTGCAGAACTACGAATTCAATCTTCATTTATTATGGTTTTTTTGGCAGTGTTCAACTTTGTAACCGGAGTTCATGATGTGGCCACGTCATCACAGGCCGATTATACTTCCTGCAACATAGCCAATACCCTCTCTGTCGACAGGACTGGACCGGTGACCATCGTGCTGAACGCTACTGGTACCCAGTACTACTTTTGCACCTTCCCCAACCACTGTTCCCAGGGCCAAAAACTAGCTGTTAGCGTCGTCAGCGGTACCCCTGGTCCTTCAGGCTCACCTGGCAGTGTCAGTCCCCCACCTCCGCCTCCCAGCTCCGGAGCTTCGTCTCTTTTGGCTACCTTCTCCGTTATCTTCATGTCCATTTCCATATACCTATTCATGTGGTAGTTTCGATGATAATGGTGATGTTGGTAGGGTGGACATATTTTACGCTGAATAAACTGGTTCATTTTCTAGGGAGATGAATCTGGATATGGTTATGCCACGATTGTTCAGAGATCATTACCTATATATTGTTATTGTAGGTTTTTTTATTTGATTTGTATTATGAGTGACAGTGACATTGTTTCTTCTCTCCTCCGTTCTTAATTTCTTTCTTTAAGCTTTACATAATTTTTACATGCAACTAATGATCGTTTGTTTCTTTGCATATACGTAATTATTTTTTTAATATTGATACAAAAATATTTTTTAATTTAAGATACTTTTTAACACATTTAAAAAAAATTATTATATTTTGATTTGAAATTAAAAGTAAAATAAATTAAAGATGCATATAATATAGAGGAATTAGTTGTCCAAATCATTTTTTTAAATAAAAAAATAAAAATTGTATTAAAATAAATGAAATTGATATTACATATAAATTCCTGTATGACAACTTGGATAACCAAATTAAAAGTGTATTATATATCATAGTCATAACAAAGATAAAAAATTAAATATAAAAAATTATCTGCATCTAAACTATATTAATAATCACTATAGAAGTTTAAATGAGCTACTAATTACGTACAATGAAAGTCATTACAAACATCGTAAGGTACCAAATGTTCTCAATTGCTATGGTAGCTTTCTAGGGAGATATGGTTGCTTGGGCCTACAACAGCGAGTCCCCACCCACTGATAACCATATCATATCCATATAGGAATACCATCCCCAAGGGAGGTTATGACTACGTACCATCATATACTAGCTCAAGTCATCTTTGCTTTGTTGCCAACTAAAACCATCTTAATATTTCCGATTACTCTCAAAAGAAATTCAAGCCACAACCACTATGTCTTTGTGATCCAGGTACAAGAGAAGCAATAGAAAAAGAAAAAAAAAGAGGCTTCAGAAGAGAAGAAGAGACTCGAAGGGAGGAACTTGTATGATTACTATTTTTCCTACCCTGCACAAAAGATAGCAAGGAAGGAGGAGGGGGAAACAGGGACCAAAATCCACTGTTCCCTAGCTTCTTAGGACCGAAACTGGGGCATTTTTCTTAGGGGAGGGTTTTCTGCGGCTAGGGCTCCCTAATTAATTAAACCTCATATTTATTGTTAAGGCGTGGCAGGTAGAACTTCGTCGCTTTAATGTCATGTATGTATTGCTTTAAATTTCATAAAAACCATTTGTAACTCGTTGAATCACATCCTTAGTCAATTTTGGTGGGGACAAAGAACAAGAACGTGCGGAGAGTGCATTGGCTTAGTTGGAGGGGGGCATGCGTTTCGAAGGATCTGGAAGTACTTAATTGATCGAGCGCTTTAATTTGGTAAAACAGGGATGGAGATTGCTTCATGATAATAATGACGGATTATGGCTAATAGACAATTTATTTTCCACATACTGATTTCATTCATGCGTCTGAGGGTAGCTCCCCATCGAGAATTTGGAGAAGCTTTTATTACAAGGGAGAAACCTTCAATCGATTGAACATTGGGAAGGGAAGAATCAAGAGGACTAGTTGGAGAGCACATAGTTTGTTTATGCTGATATATATGGAAGTGGAGAAATCTTGTCCTTGCCGAGCATAAATTGTTTCAACGTATTTCTATTGTCCAATAAGGAACGCATATGAGGGAGGATTTTACACAATTGAGTGTTGTTAGTCCTTGATATCACTATCTATACAAACGGTGCCTTCCCCCTTTTTCCCTTGTGAAAATTAGCTCTAATATTGCCAAGTACCTTCCACGAAGTAGTTTTCCTAGACTTGCTGTGGTTGCGAGAGATGCAACAGGAAATTTTGGATGGTCTTGCTTTTCAACCCGTGCATTGGGTTCATTGTCCTCCTAGTCCTAGAGAATAGTCATTGGGTTCATGGTCACTTTCTTACCTAAATTTTTCTAAATTTTTTTCTTATAAGATTGTTTATGTATTTTTATATATTAATATTATAATAAAAAATGATAAAAGTGATATTTTTTTGCCTTTATTTTCTTTTCTCTAACACATTTCTCAATATATAAACTTTTCTTCTCACATTTTTTGAAAGAAAAAAGTTTTTTTTTCTAACTTTTCTTATATAGAACTACTTGACAACTTTCTTTACAACTTTTCCTATATTAATTTTGTACCAAACACAGAAAAATTAAAAACTTAATAAAATTTTAACAAAATTTACCTATAAAGTTTATCAACTTCTATATGATACTTTCTTAATCACTTTCTCAATAAAAACAACCCTAATAAAAGTGGATCTCTAACCAAACAAACCCTTACATTTATATAGGCAATAAAAAAGTTCAAATATGAAACTCTGCAATTTCATCCTTATATTATGAAAATGTTACAGTTTTTCAAGTAGCCGGGGTCAACTTGACAAACACACATGAGAACATAATCAGCCGACTAAGAAGAATTCAAAGGTTTCTAGATGTCTCCAAGTTCGTGACGTTAGAAACCACCCAAGTAATAATGAACAAGCCTGGTGTAGGCTTTATCCGAATAGAATTAAGCTCACAACAATTTCCTCCTTTTTTATTCCATATTATGATGGTTTATTATGTAAGCAAGCAATAGATTCAAATCTTGAATCTCATAGGTTGTTGACTTCTTTCTACAAGGTGAACTAACCTGCTTGACATTGTAGTTAGATTGATTTCTATGTTTGCGGCCATTAATTGGAATCAAAATTTGCCAAACAATTCGTTCTTAATTGTTAACATGTATAAAAAGGAGTAGGCCCATCCAATCCTCTAAGATGTCAGCCATTTTGTAGGTCTTAATTATTATTAAAACCTCACAAATTGATCTTAAATCTAGTATTTTTAATTTGAGGTGTTTAAATTTAATTGTCAACTTTTCTTTTTCAAGATGTCATTAATGTGTTTATTCATATTATACCTTACTTTAAAAAAATAATTTATAACATAAATTATGTAAATAAAAATTTTTTATTTAAATGATAATTAATTATGAATAAATAAAAGAGATTGTTGTTATCTATTGTACAACTCAAAATAAATAAGAACTTACATTATGAATGACTAAAAGATCAAAAAAAAAAATAAATAAATAAAAGAAAAATGAATGACAATGGGATGCAAAGGAGTAGATATTGCATTATCCTTTTTTTATGGTGGAAGCTATTGCCTTATCCTTACCCATACTCTTTGATTAATTTTACTAATATGCCCAATTTCACCCTTTATAGTAAAAATACTCTTAACCATTACCCTTTGAGTAAAAGTTAAATTCATGGAGTAATTGAGTAATCTTTAATTTTTTATCCACTTCATTTTAAAAAAAATTAATGAAATTAATTTATAATTATAGATTCAAAATTTTAAAATTTTAAAGCAACTATAAAATAATTTGTTTGTAATTAACAAAGGAAGTCAAACAAATTGGTACAGTGATATCCTGATCTTATATATATGGGTTTTTGCTTAGAACTGCACTCAATTGATCACTAATGAAAACACTAATATGAATATCATTACTAGAGTTTCATTAGTTGTTTTCATTTTAAGTGATAGTGTAATAATTTTTTGATTTGAGATCACAATATTTTTTACATACATTGATAATACTAAAGATAGCGCTTTATTAACAAAGTTGTAAGCAATACATGATAGGATTTGAGAGTGATGGCTTTATTAACACAATACTCGAATGCGTTACTAACAATATAAGGTTTGTAAGTGGTTAAGATGGGATTTGTTACTCTTGCTAAGAAGAGATATATTTTATTGACATTTATTAAGAATGATAGTTTTAGATTTTGTAGACACAGTGTGAACAATAATTTAAGATCTGGGTCTTATTTAGAAAGCTAGTCTTCTCCATAATCAAGAAATAATTGATTGATGAGCCTATGCAAAGATGACACTTTGTGTGCTCTGTGTTCACTCGAGGTATTGCTTGACGAAGAGATTGAATTGCACGGTAATCTTTCATGAAAAGTTTTAAGGAACCACTAGCATTCCTGTCATGATATATATGTTAATCAATACTTCTCATGATTTGTAAATGATATGAAAATTCAATTTATATATACCACCAATAAAGCAGTTAACGAGTCAAACCAAGCTGATTACCTAGCTACTTAAGCTTTAGCTCACCTCATATTATTGAGCTCGAACATTTCAAGCACAAGCTAGTTTGTAGTCGAGAGAGCTCGAGCTCAGTTTGTACCCAGAACTTGAGTTTGACCTCATTTCCTATACTGCCAATAAATTTTTAATTACTCAACCAAAATCCTTCAAACAATTAGATTTTGCTGAGTTTTAGTTTTAGGATTTTAGTTTAAAATATGAAATAATCAAAGACAAAGCCAAGAAATTACCTTAGAGGGACATGAAGGGTTGAAAAGCAATGACTCTGAAAGAGACTTTCTCATTGATTTATTGTAATCCAATAACAGTACAAGATATACAGGACAACAATTTGTATCTTAGTAAAATAGGAAAGAAAATATATATAATATATACACAATTATATCAAAACAGATTCACTAGATCTATGAATTCAAAGATGCAGATTTACTTTCCGTGATACGCCCCCTTAAGACGATGGTGCCAGTAGCAACACCGATCTTGGATTGTAAACTGGAGAAGTGAGCAGAAGCAAGAGGCTTAGTGAGACCATCTGCAAGTTGATCTTGAAAGGAGATGTGAGAAACATGCAGGATCCATTTGTCAACCAAGTCTCGGATGAAATGCAAGTCAATGGTGATATGTTTCATTCGAGGGTGCATAACAGGATTCAAACTGAGAGAAGTGGCATCGACATTGTCACAAAAAAGTTCTAGAGAAGTGGAACAGGGAAGCCCAAGTTCAGCTAATAGATGACGAACCCACACAAGCTCAAAGGTAGCAGCTGCCACTACAAATAGAATGCCTTTTACCAACGGAAGTTTATACTAATGGATATGAGTCTGTCCGTATAAAACCATTTATACCAATGAAAAATTTAAGTACTTATTATACACAGATTTATACCAACGAAAAAATTATCCGTTAGTATAGGATGGATTTATACAAACAGATTCTAATTATCCGTTTGTACCGAGTGTGTCAATTCTAACGGATAGTCATTATCCATCTGTGTACTTGTGACTATACAGATGGATTAACGCTGTCTGTGTAATTCTCTATTTCTTAAACATAATTTTTTTCTTTTCAATTTTAGCCATCTGTATATATTTTCCCATCCCCCCACATCTTCCCAATTTTCCCTCCCCAAATTTCAAGTTTCCCTCCCCTGGTAGACCTAATTATTTTCGTCCCTCTCCCAAATCTCCAAATTTTGGAGTTGATTTTGCTAAAACTCAAAAACCCATTCGAACCTAATTGCCAAATTCATTTCCTCGACTCTAATCCATCAACGACAGGAGGTCAATAGGAGAGTTTGTGTTGATTTTGGGTGATTTCTTCCTAATCCTCTTCGTTTCTTCTCTCTGCTAGAGGTGTTGCTAACGCGGACCGGAACATTCTCGATGATCTGGCGGAGTTTGACCTCTAGGTCATTCTTTTCCTCCTTTAACACTAGCTTCTCATACTCCACAATCACTGTCAATCCCACTGTAGGAGGACGCAACAGTAGTCCCGATTTCTATTTCGCCAACGCTAACTGCATGTTCACGTCCTTCGGTCTACTTGTCAACATGTTGTCTCAAAACCCTAACAAAACTGAGACTTTGTGGTTTTTAGGAAGATAATTTAACTCCTATTTGAGTTTGACTGATAATTTGTAGGGTTTTGCATAATCAAGGGATTTGGGTTTGGAGAATAAGTGCTACAGGGGAGAGAGGTTGTTGCTCTGGATCTGCTTGAAACCCACTTCTCCCTTTTTCTACCACTATTTCCATCTGTCATCTCTTGATTTCATTGTTTCCTCAGGTATTCCCCTTTCTCCCGTCTTCTGCACTCTTCCTTTCTCCCATTTGCTTGCTGTTCTCTTTCTCTCTCTCTCTCTCTCTCTCTTTTTTTTTTTTTTTTTTGATGATGGGATCCATCTTGTTAGTTCTTGTTTCTGGGCTAATTTCATTGTTTCCTGACATGGGACTTTGTGATTTGCAGGTTTTAGGGCCTCATCTAGTGAAGTTTCATGGCTTCTAAGTGAATTTTGAAGGAACTCAAAGGTTTGTAGAAGGTTCTAGAAAAGGTCTACTACTATTTCGAAAAACATACAAGAATTTGTCTGCTGAAGGATTTGCAAGAATGTTATATAAGGTATGTATCTTCTTCATTTACTTGACTGCTGAAGTATTATCATAGACCATTTGAACTTGGAAAATAATGTGCCATTCTAGCCTTAGTAAAGTAAGAATGAACCTAGTATCTGTACTCGTTTATTTGTTAGAGCTACAGTGCCTTGGGGGATCTCCATAAATGATAAAGTTGTGTTTTTAGTTTCACTAATAATTGTGGCTTCTAATCAGCTTTGATTTGTTATTTGTAAATTTCAGAGTGGAAGACGTCTGTTGCTACAACTACTTCATCCAAATTGTTCACGTTATTTAAAGTCCTGATGATCTAGCATCTCTAAATTTATCAATTCCTTCTCTCAGTGTTGGGGTAGATTGATCTTTTGTAGAACTATCTTAAGAGTGGTGATCCAATACAAATGTCCTAAATCTATGATTTTGACCCCATTTTTCAGGCTGACTCACTGACAAAGTCTAAGAAAGAGTCTCAAAGGGAAGAAAGATCTGGTAAGGCGTATGCTGAGAGTGATGAGGAAGGGACAGCAGTTGAGTCTGTTGAAAAAACTTCTGAGGGTGGGAAGAAGGATCCTTCCTTAAGGAGGAGGGAGTTGCTAGTCAATAGTGGGCTTGCAGAGGTTAGTTGTTCCTGTGTGAGGATATATGGTGCATCATTGTTATTACCTTTTTTAAAAAATACAAAGATCTTTTACCTTTCCTGACATCTTTTCTGCCACATTATAGGTGTTGCACTTGATACTTTGGGTTCTGTTGTAGTAAATATTTGCAATTTGTATTAAAATTCAGCTTGTTTGGTTTTGCAGAACCTTGTTGACATATGCATTGAAAGTACTAGAGAATTACTTCAATCAAATTTTGGAAAAGAAATTATATATGAGGTAATTGCCTTTTTAATTTTTTTTTATTATTTGAAGTAACATTCTTGGTTAAAAGATGTAAAAATCTGTTAAGAGGAAATTATTTCCCAAAGTCTACCATGTGAGCTTGTCATTATGTAACAAATTTTGGGGTGCGTTTTCTTATTGGTTGTTCAAATTAAACACTCGTTTTAGTTTCTTCTTGTCTCTTGGATTGTCTGGCATTCTTAATTGTGTTAACATCATCAATTCATGACAGTATCTTGATCATAATGCAGGTTGCAACAGGTGGCTCCAGTGGCATTCTCTATCAAACTTTGAATTACAAGTTGAAGAACTTGCATGAGGCTATAGCATCACTTGCAGCAAAGCCTAAATCGGAAGAATCTGAAAAGGAGCATGTCCTTGAAAACTTCCATTCTAGTCACACCATACGAAAACTAGTCTTAAACTGTCCTGAGTTTGCTTCAACATTATGGAAGAAAGCCTTTGAAGGGAAGTGTGAATCATGGGCCTAGGGTCACAGGTTAGGCTCATTTATTTTGTCCTTGTAATTATAATGTATGTAAAATACAAACAATGATTTAATCTCTGATGTTACAACATGGGCCCTTGTGCACTTATTGCAATTCCAAGGTGCTTTATGCCTTCTGGGAAACTTCAAATTCCAAGGTCCATGAATTGGCAGAAGAAGAATTGTAGCCTTTGATAGAGAGTGGTGTTCTCAAAATCCCTGAAACTAAACAATCGGCAAAGGAAGGTAGGTTTGCAAATTGTGGCAGAAAAAGCAAGGATTATAAGCTAGCCTGTTTTTCATGGTAATGTTATATAAGGTATGTATGTTCTTGCAACCGTTACTTTATATGAACTTAAACTTTGTTTAGCTACTTCTAAGAGCCCATTAACAGCTTATCTTTGTTGAGAAATGCTAAGAGAGGCTTGCTAGCTATATTTTCTTTTACACTACCATTTCAACAATCTATGTTATTGATGGGTATTTGAATGGTTAATCGGGCTTTTAAGTGGAATTTTTTTCATTAGAAGTTAGAAGTTAGAAAGTGCCAAAGATCTGCTTTCCAAAGGAGGGTACTCGATAACCTACGTCCATTATGTTTAGATTCATCCTGGTTCACCAAAGGCACCCACACGAGGTAAATCAATCATGGGTGTATAGACAAGTCATTGACTTGATGGGATGCTTTGGAGTCAAATTTGCATAGAATGGCCTTTTACTATTTATGCAAAGAAAGGGAAGATATTTACAAGAACAAAGTTATAGATTTGAATTTTAGATTGATTGCAATCACTAAAATTTAATCGCAATTTTTTTTTCTTTAATCAGCCTTTGTTGTGAATTTGTTGATCATTTATATTTTTTAACAGATTTGTGAGATTTGTTAGCACATCAGGAGTTCTTGAGAGATTTGTGACAGTAGAAAAAGAGATCGAGTAGATTAAGAGTTTAATTTTTAGTCAGATGAAGCAACTGTGGCTACAGATGCAAATGGTATGTCTTTTTTTTCTTTTTTTGCTTCTCCTTATGACACACCCATCATTGAACTATACCATGGGATGATAAATGTGTTTGACAGAGAATGAGGAAGGTCAGAATTCCAAGGAAAAATATTCACAAGACTACAAAAGTGATTTTGTTTCCATTCCTCTGGATTATGGCTTTGTCAGATCTCATGAACATTATCGACTTAAATGTTATGTCATGGTTGATGAAACGTAATTGGTAAATAGAAACTAATTACAAGATTTAAAAGGTCTTAATGTATATATATTTTATAATATTAAGTTCTATTTGATTGACCTGAAACTTGTGAGGTTTGCATATGATATATCATTTCTTTGGCTACCCCTGAATTTCTTTCTACTGAATTATAGGTTGTGGATGCTAATAGTGGGCAAGGTTTTTCCCCAATTAATCGTTCCTCTTCACATTCAAGCCAACACCTTATGTCTTGCCAAAATGAAAGTAATGAAGAAAATGATGGGCAAAGGGATTGAAAGGCATGTTTGTATCTCTTCTTGGATCTGTAATTTCTGCCAATAAGCATTTAATTGAACTTCTTTGGATTCTACAATTTCTGTTTTCACTTAGATCTGTTGTTTTGAGATTGATTTATATCTATGGAATTCCTCTTTTATGATTGCTAATTTAGTGCATCAATTAATTGATTTTTTAAAAAAAATTCTATGGCCTTTTTTATTGTGTTGAATAGTTTGATCTGCATAGACTAGCTTAGTTTGAGCGGTTGTGTGCTTTGGTGGGATTGGTTGTGTGCTTTGGAGGGATTGATTCGTCCAAATGGTTAGGAAATTTCAAAGTTGTGTTTTTTTCTTTCCTGTTTGTGTGCAAATGGTTAGGGATTAATTAGTGCTTTGGAGGGATTGATTTGTGCAAATGGTTGTGTGCTTTGGAGGGATTGATTTTGTAGTGCAGAAAAATGGCATTAGTAATAAGTGCAAGAAAAAATGATAAAATAAAAGTAAATTATCAATTAAAAAAAAAAAGGATTTATACCAACGGAATTGTCCATCTGTAAATGTAAGGGTCTATACCCATGGCAAATTTTTAAAAATTTTTCAGGGTCTATACCAACGGAAGTTTTTTCCATCGGAATAGATCCCAAGGGTCTATACAGACGGATTGGGTGTCGGTATAAACCCTATACTGACGAGGTTTCTACCCACGGAAAGTTTGTTCGTTGGAATAGTTTTTGGGGTCTATACTGACGGAAAAAGGGTTTATACAGACGAAAAACTTCCATCAGTATAGGTACATTTGCTTGTAGTGTGCTAAAGCTGTATACTAAAGCTTCAGTAGAGCTCCGAGCAATAGCTTTCTGCTTAGCGGCACGCCAAGAAATAAGATTCTGACCAAGAAAGACAAGGTACCTAATAGTGCTAATCATAGTGCTGCAATCACCAGCCCAGTTGGTGTCAGAGTAAGCATGAAGAGAGAAAGACCATTGGGGCCAGAGCAAGAGTCCATGATCGGAGGTGCCACGGAGATATCTAAGCAATCATTTGGTGGCCTGCTAGTGTGACTCCGTGGGATGATGCATAAACTGAGCTAAGCGACTAATTGCAAAAGAAAGATCTGGGCGAATGAGAGCCAAGTATTGGAGAGAGCCTATAAGTTGCCGATAGACAGAACCATCAGAAAGTGCATTGCCGGAGGTAGGGAGCAAATTTGAGCGAAGAGCCATTGGTGTGGACACAAGTTTGGCCTCATGCATTTGGAATCGCTGAAGAATATCAGAAATATAGCAACACTACGAGAGAAAAAGGCCTTCACTAGTACGAATAGCCTCTATACCCAGAAAAAAATTAACATCACCCAAATCTTTCAAGGAAAAGAGAGTACTCATAACCTTGATAAGGGAGTTTAGAGCCATGCAGTCACTACCAGTGATGTCACACCCCAGAACCCGAATCCGAGGCGCGACAAACGTCGTGCACTCGTGAGAGGATCCCACAAATGCACAAGGCTCGGAACTTATCATACCACAATCTGATACCATCAAATCTAAAGATTAAATTTTATAATTTGCTCTAATATCATAAATCTCCAACAAAGTCTAGTTTACAAGATCATGATTTATATCTAAAATCTATATTCAATTTACAAAATGGCTAGCCTTCTAACTCGTCACTTCCCGTGGTTTCCCCGTCCTCAGTTTCGTTTCCTGAAATGGTGGACAAGGAAAAACTATGAGATAAACTTAGTAAGTAATTATGGATAGCCCATAATAAAACTTATAGCATGCCAACAAGTGTAATCATGAAAACAGATACATTACAGGAGCGAAATAGACGTCTCCTCTATAGGTCATGGCCAGTGTTTAAACCTCCCACTGGCAGGCTACAGAAATTACTAGTGTTTAACCCCCACTAGCAGAATTACAGAAATACCAATGTTTAGCAACTCCCACTAGCAGGAGGAACCGGCTATATAGAAATACATGTCGACATGTGCTAGCGTTTAACCCCCACTAGCAGGATTACAGAAATAACATGACCACATCGGAGATAAAACAGGCAGAAGTTAACAGAAAAATCATAATTCACCAATCACTTTCAAATTATTAGGACAATCAATTAAATTTCAAGTAGGCATGCTCAATTTAATGAAAAGCACAAAAATTTCACTTCAAATCAATCATACTTACTTTTGCATAAAACGGGTTTAGTCCCGCCACCATTTCAAAAACAAATCAAAACACGCTTTTAAAATCGAAGGGTGTTACCATAATCTACTTACCTCACTCGCATAAAACTGAAGACTCGATCTCAATGCTAAACTGACAGAACGATCAGGAACCTAATCAAAATATCCGAGAATTAATACTGTACTATCACAAATTCACACTGAAATTATCATTAGGATTACCCCTTAATCACGATACTATTTCTATCAGTCTCCACATTATCAAATATCTCCAAATTTGTTCTTATTTCACAAACTAATAATTTAAATCCCCGTTAATTGTTGACCCTCGGTGCATGAACAGTGTTTTGTGAACAGTAACCACAACGTGAACAATAACTCCAACTTCCAAAAATTGGCCAAACCACTAGCAAATTCATGGGATTTTCTCTCCAAAATCACACAGCAATCAATTAACACTCAATCACATAAATCCCACTTGAATTAATACTTAAACTTCATCCTAAAGCTACTGGAATTATCCCCAAATTTTCTATCAAATTCGGACAACACAGCCAGCAAACTATATGGATAATTTCAAGCTTAAACGGCTGTCACATACCATAATTCTCCAGCTAAAACCGGAGCTGCAGATTGGCGGAAGGCCGGTGGCATGGAAGAAGAAAGCTCACGGCTCACGGGAAATCTATCAAAATTCTGGAGAAACAACATATTTAACATGAACCCAAGCTAATTTAAAACAAAGGGATTTAATGGCTGTTTCTTACCCAAAAGGCCCAGAATTTCGCACCCACAAGCTGAAGCCGACGGACAGCAGAGGGAAAAGCAGAGCAGATCCGGAAGCTTCCTGCAAGGGGGAGATTTCTGGGTTCCAAATCAGGTTCTTGGACAAGAAAAGAAGGGAAAAATTAAGCTCTCTACCGGTTTCCTCAAGGCATGGCTGGGTTTCCTTTTTTTTTTTTCTTTCGGGTGGCTGCAGCGGGAAGAAGAAGAAGAGCAGGCGTGGGTCCGAGGAAGAAAAGAAAGAAAGAAAAAGAAAAAGAAAAGAAGTTGATCCTTATCCAATATTTTTTCCTTTTTAAGTCTTTCAACTTTTGAAATATTCACATTAGGCCCCAAAACAATCTTTCCTCACAAATTAGTCCCTAACTTATATGATAAAATTCTCAAAAATTTGGGATATCACAAGTGACAAGAATATCATCGATATAAACCAAAAAGTAAATCCAGGATGACTCCTTGAGAAAAACAAAGAGTGAGGAGT
>BPVZ01000113.1:789675-813030 GCA_020521535.1 Rubroshorea leprosula
GTTTTCTTAATCCAAACATAATATTCATTCTATAAAAAATTCAAGTAATATTTTCATCTCCAAGACTATTATGCATTTTGAATTTTGGATATTAATTTGAGTTGTTTTGATTGTGATTAGGTACCACTTGAAACAACAAAGATACAAAAAGATTCATTCTTTTACATACTCTCAAATTCCTTTGTTTTCCCCTCAAATAACTCAAGATATTACAACAAACAAATCAAATCAATTTCTATTTAATCAAGAACTATGCATGCACAATTCTCTTGCAAGTGTTGTCCAAACACCATGTCTATAGCTCTTAGAGATGCTTCTCAATCATCTATTTCAGGTCTTATTATTATTTTTTTTTTTATGGATTTCAAGGATTATGCTACAAAAAGGAAGAGTCTCCCTACTCATGTTATTATTATTTTTTCTTCTATCTGCTCCTTTTTCAATAATTTGTATTGACTAAAATAATTGATTAACTATCAATTGCATAGGTATGAATTATTTGTTGGGCACCCTCCATTTTATACAAATTCAGTATATGCACTCATCCGGTATATTGTTAAAGTCCATCGAATGTCATTTTTTTTCCTCAAAATCTGTCTTTCTCAAATTCTCATAGTTTCTGTGCCGAGGTAAGCTAATTTGAAGGTATTTGGTGAATCAGGATCCAGTCAAATACCCAGATGATATGAGTCAAAGTTTCAAGAGTTTTCTGAAAGGATTGCTCAATAAGGTTGTTCTCTTGTTAGGAAGTATTATTCATTTAAATTATTAGATTTAGCTTTTGTTTTTTCTTGGAATTGTGATTTGGTTTTAATATCATGGGAAATAGGATCCTCAAAATCGACTGACATGGCCTGCATTTCTTGAACATCCATTTGTTAAAGAAACCTCCAATGAGTTGGAGGCTCGGGTAACAACTTGATTTTACAATATGTTTTTGCTTAGTTGGAAACAAAAAAGTGATGAGAAACTGTAATACCCCAAAAATTTTCTAGAACAATTAAGTGTGAGCTAGGGACCTAAACCTAATTGTGAGAAAATAATATTGTTGAGCTTAATCATAAAATTTTCAAATTCGAGGGACTTAAAAAAGCAAAGAATTAGGATAAGGATCGGCTGATTTTTTTTTCCTTTTTTTTTTTCTTTCTTCCTCAACCATGCGTTTCTACTCTTCTTCTTCTCCCCTGCAACCGAATAAGAAGCCCCAAGCCACCAACAACACCCACCCTCTTGAGAAATGGTAAAAACTTGATTTTTTTTCCCTTCTTTTCTTGTTCAAGAACAAGATTTATAACTTAGAAATCTTCCCCCTGTAGAAAAATTTTAGATCTGCTTTGTTCCTTCCCCCTCCATCCGCTGCTCTTGGCTGTGTGGGTGTGAATTTTTCAAGTTTCTGGTAAGGAAACAACCACTAATTCCTCTTTTCTCCCTTGATTTGGCTTGGGTTTACTCTAATTTCTTTTGGTTTCTCCCAATTTCTGGTAGATCCCCTAAATTCTCCTTCAATTTCCGTTGGCTTCCCCAACCTGCCATCTCCGACCTTTGCTTGCTAAATTTTCTGGTATGTGACAGCTCCCTCTAAGTCCAAAATTACCCATTAGTTGCTGAATTTATCCATTAATTGCCGCCCCTGCGCTATCTGAATTTCTGCTAAAATAGGGGATGAATTCCAGTAGCAATTGGAACAAAATTTAAGCTTAATTCATGTAGAATTTATGTGATTGGGTATTAATTGGTTGCTGTGAGGTTCTAGAGAAAAATCCCGTGAATTAGCTATTGTTTTGCCAAAGCTGATTCCTTAATGTTGTCTCTGAATTTGGAGAATTTTGTATACATTTGTTTATGTACATATATATAAATGCACAATCTGATTTTTGTGCTCAAATTTCGGATAGAAGAAAAATAAGGATAAATAAATAAATAAATAAATAAGATTTCTTTATGGGATTAATGGCCAGCAACAATAGGAAGGTTTAAATGTTTAGTTTATATTGAGAACAAAATTGAGATGTTCGGTTATATGATTATTAATTCTGGAATATTTTGGTTAGGTTCTTGATTATTTTGTCACCCTAGCACTTGGAGTTGAGTTTTTTGCGTTATGCGATTGAGGTAAGTAAATTATGGTAACGCCCTTCGATTTCAAAGTAAAAGCATATTTTAAATTGTTTTTGAGATGGTGGCAAGGTTTAAATTGAATTTATTAACACCTGAGCATGACTAGAATGGAAATGAAAATTTTTATTATTTTTTGGGGTTGAGCATGCCCACATGGAATTTTTTCGGTTTATTCTTGAAATTTGAGATTGATTGTGAACTACGGATTTTTTTCTATAAATCCTACATGGTTTTGTCTCTAATATAGTCATGATTACTAGCGCCCGCTAGTGGGAGTTTGCAAACGCTAGCACATGTCAACATGTACACCGATAGGACCAGTTCATTTTGTAATCCTACCAATGGAATAATACATTGGTTATTACTGACGCCTACCGGTGGGAGTTTGTTAAACACTGACCATGACTTATAGATGGGACTACTGCTGAATCTTATTCTGCATTAATGGTTTATCATTAAACATTTTGTTATGTTAAATAATTTATTAGGTATACTTAAATTTTACTCACGGACTATCCATATTTTTATTTACTGAGATATCTTATCTCATAGTTTTCCTTGTCTACCATTTCAGGAAGTGAGACTCGAACCACGGTTAATTAGGGGGAGTGACGAGCTAGAAGGCTAGTTAGTAATTTGGACTTTGGCCATTAGCCACACATGCTTGACATAAATGTGAAATGATAAATCATTTTTTTTTTTTGTATACTGAGTTTCGCTTGGTTATAGCCATGACTGTCTTATAAACTTTTGTACATCTTTTACTAGTAAATTTTTGGTAATTATGAACACAATAGATTCCAAGCCTTGTGCATTTGTGGGACTCGTTTATGAGTGCACGGCGTCTGTTTCGCTCTTGGTTTTGGGGCATGACAGATTTTTATGGTATCAGAGCCTAGGTTTAAATTAAATACCTAGGATTTGTTTCAAACTTGGCTAGCCAATGAATTATAGGAACATGGTGAGGCATGAGAGTGGGGTTGATTAAGGGCACTTGTTTGATTCTTTGTTTAATGTGTTGGATTTTAATTATTAGGTTTTGGTCCTAGAAGTGGAAACTTGTTGGGAAACTCTAATTTAGGGCACTTGATTAATAGTTTATGAATCTTCTATTTGGTTATAGATGGCTCCAAAGCGACATGGGCGCTCGAGGGGTGGCCATAAGGATTAGGGCACTCCTCCAATCCCAACTATTAGCCCCTCTATCAAAGTTGCTCCTCAAGAGAGAAGGACGAGTAACCCTCAAATGGCCACTTTTGTTCAGGAATTTATGGTGGAGATGAGACGCTAAGCATCTTCTGCCACGAGTGTGCCACCTCCATCCCTAGTGGTTTCCACTCCTACGGCCCCTGTTCCTATTTCTCCTGCTCTTATATCTTATGCTCTTGTTGTGCCTAGCTGGAAGGTCTATACAGAATTCCAGAAGGTGGTGACCAAGAAATTTGATGGTACCGGGGGTTTTAAGCAGGTGGGGTCATGGATTACCGAGGTGGAGAGGGGATTTCACCTACTGAAGATTTCTGATGACCTTAAGGTCGATGTGGGCAGTTATATGCTTACGGGTGAAGCATTGACTTGGTGGGAGAGTTACTTGAAGCTACACCAAGGAGAGCCTGAATTGAGCACCTGGGATGGTTTTAAAAAGATGTTCATGCAAGAATACATACCCGATAGCAAAAGGTGTGAGCTGCAAAGGGAATTTGTAGATCTTAAGCAAGGGTCACGTACTGTTGAGCAGTACAAGAAGTTTGACTGCTATCTGCCTTTTGTGGGTAGTCAAGTCGGGGATGAGCAAGGCAAAGCTGATAGATTTTTATGGGGCTTGAATCTTAACATTTATCTGCCGGTGAATCAATTCAAACCCGCCACTTATAGAGGGGTGGCGGACAGAGCCATAGATTAGGAGAAGGCTATGGCTAGAGTCAAGACACCAGATCCGCAAAAAGTTGGGTCATCCCTTGGGAAGAGAAAGTTTGATGGGAGCCGTAAACCCTTTATCTCTGTACTGCCTAAGTTTGATACTAGCAAGGGTTCTAAAAAGCTAAGGGTTGCCAAGACTGTGGGTCAGGCATCAGCAGCCAGTGTACTCATCCTGCTCCACCTATTTGCCACACTTGTGGAAAAGTTGGGCACATTCGTGACCAGTGTCACATTACTACTGGGGCTTGCGTTAGATGTGGTAAGCAGGGACATCGAGTTGCTAATTGCCCGCAATCGAACCCCAGAGCTCAGAGTACTCAATCTACATCTCAGCAGGGTTCTACTAATCAAGGGGCACAAAAATAGAATGTCGGGGTTAGGACAAGAGCTCAGCAGGCGAAAGTGCACGTGATGACTCATAAGGAAGCTGCGGCTACCGATGTAATCACGAGTACTCTACTTGTCAATTCTGATTATGCACATGTTTTATTTGATTCAGGTGCATCACACTCTTTTATAGCTCGATCTTATGCTTTGAAACGAGCCTTACCTATTGATACCTCTGATTTTGAACAGCATATGGACACCTCTTTAGGAGGGGTGATGACTACTAGAGATGTGTGTAGGACTGTAGATATTTATGTTGATGGTAGACAATTAAGTGCTAGCCTGTTTGTTTTAGATATCTCTGATTTTGACATCATTTTGGGGATGAATTGGCTATCAAAATACTTTGCCTCTATAAATTACAACTGTAAATGGGTGATTTTTAATATTCCTAGGGAGCCAAAATTTAGTTTCCAAGGCAGTGGTTCCTTTGCTCCACCCATGTTGATATCGGCCTTGTAGGCTCAGAAATATCTTATAAATGGTTGCCAGGATTTTTTAGTTTCTGTCACTGATGCCAATAGTGACATTGAGACTAGAAGACATCCTTGTGGTGTGTGAGTTTTAGGATGTATTTTCGGAGAATCTCCCAAGTTTACCTCCAGATAGGGAGATTGAATTTGCTATTGATCTTGTTCCTGGCACTAGGCCTATTTCCAAAGCCTTGTACTATATGGCTCTTGTGGAGTTGAAGGAGTTAAAGGTCCAGCTGGAGGAACTCCTTGAGAAAGGGTTTACACGACCTAGTGTGTCACCTTGGGGAGCTCCAATGTTGTTTGTTAAAAAGAAAGATGAGAGCATGAGACTGTGCATAGATTACCAAGAACTAAATAAGGTGACTCTGAAGAACCGATATCCACTTCCTAGAATTGATTACTTGTTTTATCAACTTAAGAGTGCCCAAGTGTTTTCTAAGATTGATCTCTGATCTAGCTACCATCAGTTGAAGATTAAACCTAATGATGTGCCAAAGACTGCCTTCCGTATCCACTATGGTCACTATGAATTCCTGTTTATGCCTTTTGGCTTAACAAATGCCCCTGCAATATTTATGGATTTGATGAATCGAGTATTTAACAAGTACCTAGATAAGTTTGTGGTTATCTTTATTGACGACATTTTGATTTACTCTTTTAGCCATGCTTTTCATGAAAAGCACTTAAGGACAATTCTCGAGATATTGAGAAGTGAAAAGCTGTTTACTAAATTTAAGAAGTGTGAATTTTGGCTAGATAATGTTGCATTCCTAGGTCACGTTGTGACTAAGGATGGAATCTCCGTTGACCCCCAAGAGATTGAGGCCGTGGTAGATTGGAAAAGGCCGAATAGTGTTGTAGAAGTCTGTAGTTTTCTGGGATTGGCTGGTTATTACCGTCGATTTGTGGGTGATCTCTCTAGAATTGCTTTGCCAATGACCCGTTTGATCAGGAAGGACACCAAATTTGAGTTGACTCTAGAGTGTGAGAAGAGCTTTTTGACCCTTAAAAAGAAACTGGTCACTGTTCCTATACTCGCACTTCCCATCAATGAGGAAGGATTCACTATATATAGTGATGCCTCTAAAAAGGGTTTGGGATGTGTCTTGAAGCAGAAAGATAAGATTATTGCATATGCTTCACAGCAGTTAAAGCCTTATGAAGAAAATTACCCAACCCATGATCTAGAGTTGGTAGCTGTGATATTTGCACTCAAGATTTGGAGGCATTATCTATATGGTGAGACTTGTGAAATTTTCACCGATCACAAGAGTCTCAAGTATATTTTCACTCAAAAGGAGCTTAACATGAGACAGAGGCGATGGCTAGAACTTTTGAAAGATTATGACTTGACCATTAGCTACCATCCAGGCAAAGCCAATAAAGTAGCAGATGCGTTGAGTAGGAAGTCCTCTGGCACTGCCTCTAGCATCCTTGCCACCTAGAAGGAGTTACTTGAGAATCTTGTGAAACTGGATGTGGAGTTGAGAGTGGATAGTACTACAACTTATCTAACTACTCTTAGTGCACAACTGGCATTAATTGATAGAATTAAAGTTGCCCAACAAAAAGATCCTTTCTTGCAAAGATTGAAGGAAAAAGTAAAGACTAGAGATCATGCTTTAAGGCATGAGATTATGGGAGATGCCCATAATACTAGTTACATAGTTCACCCAAGTAGCACCAAGATGTATCTTGACTTGTGTAGTACATTTTGGTGGCGGAATATAAAGAGGGAGATAGCTAGATTTGTCTCACAATGCCTGACTTGCTAGAAAGTCAAGGCTAAACACCAAAGACTTTCTAGGAAGCTGCAGCCGTTGCCTATTCCCCAATGGAAGTGGGAGAATATCACCATAGACTTTGTGACGAGTTTACTACGAACCTTAAAGGGAAATGATTCCATCTGGGTCATCGTTGTTCGATTGACCAAGTTAGCACATTTCTTACCTTACCAGACTGGCGCATCCATTGAGAAGCTTGCCAATATGTTGATGAATGAGATAGTCAGGCTGCATAGAGTCCCTGTGTCTATTGTGTCAGATAGAGATGCAAGATTCTTATCTTATTTCTAGATAAGCTTGTAGTAGGCACTTGGTACTTAATTAAATTTCAACACGGCCTTCCATCCTCAAACTGATGGACAATTTGAGAAAACTATTCATATACTTGAGGACATGTTGAGGGCTTGCGTTCTAGATTGGAAGGGTTCATGGGATCAGCACTTATCCATGGCTAAATTTACCTATAATAATAGTTACCAATCCGGCACCTGTATGGCACCGTTTGAGGCTTTGTATGGTCGAAGGTGTAGATCACCTGTTTGCTATGCAGAGGTAGGTGAGAGAAGCATTATGGGCCCAGAATTGGTGCAATAGTCTTCTGAGATTGTGTAATTGATCAACGAACGCCTTTGTGCTGCACAGAGCAAGCAGAAAAGCTATGCGGATAAAAGGAGACAAGACCTTGAGTTTGAAGTCGGTGACCATGTATTTTTGAAGGTGTCACCCACTCGAGGTGTCCTCAAGTTTGGCACCCGGGGAAAATTGAGTTCAAGGTATATTGGATCATATCCTATCTTGGAAAGGGTTGGCGAGGTAGCTTACTGATTGGAGTTGCTTGGAAATTTAGCGGGCGTTTATGATGTGTTCCATGTGTCTTTACTTTGAAAGTATATTCTCGACCCGAGCCACATCATTGATCCTGAACCCATTCAGCTTCGAGAAGATCTCACTTATGACGAGCACCCGATCTGTATTTTAGATTTCAAGAAGAGGGTAATGCGGAGAAGGACTATTCATTTTGTTAAGGTCTTTTGGGATAACCATTCAATTGAAAAAGCTACTTAGGAGTTGGAATCCAAGATGAGGCAAGAACATCCGCACCTCTTCCAAGATTGAGGTATGAGTTTAAGGGACTAAACTCCTTTTTAGGATGGGTGGATGTAATAGCCCAAAAATTTCTAGAACAATTAAGTGTGAGCTAGGGACCTAATTGTGAGAAAATAATATTGTTGAGCTTAATTATAAAATTTTCAAATTTGAGGAACTTAAAAGAGAAAAGAATTAGGATAAGGATCAGTTGATTTTTTTTTCTTTTTTTCTTTCTTTCTTCCTTAGCCGTGCATTTCTGCTCTTCTTCTTCTCCCCTGCAGCCGAACAAGAAGCCCTAAGCCACCAACAACACCCACCCTCTTGAGAAACGGTAAAAGCTTGAATTTTTCCCTTCTTTTCTTGTTCAAGAACAAGATTTAGAGCTTAGAAATCTTCCCCCTACAGAAAAATTTCAGATCTGCTTTGTTCCTTCCCCCTCTATCTACTGCTCTTAGCTGTGTGGGTGTGAATTTTTCAGGTTTCTGGTAAGGAAACAGTTACTAATTCCTTTTTTCTCCCTTGATTTGGCTTGGGTTTACTCTAATTTCTTTTGGTTTTTCCCAATTTTTGGTAGATCCCCTAAATTCTCCTTCAATTTCCGTCGGCTTCCCCAACCCGCTAGCTCCGACCATTGCTTGTTGAATTTTTTGGTATGCGACAACTCCCTCTAAGTCAAAATTACCCATTAGTTGCTGAATTTATCCATTAATTGCCACCCTGCGCTGTTCGAATTTCTGCTGAAATAGGGGATAAATTTCGATAGCAATTAGAACAAAATTTAAGCTTAATTCATGTAAAATTTATGTGATTGGGTATTAATTGGCTACTGTGAGGTTATAAAGAAAAATCTCATGAATTAGCTATTGTTTTGCCAAAGCCGGTTCCTACATGTCCATGAATTTGGAGAATTTTGTATACGTGTGTTTATATACATATATATAAATGCACAATCTGATTTTTGTGCTCAAATTTCGGATAGAAGAAAAATAATGATAAATAAATAAATAAGATTTCTTTATGGTATTAATGGCTGGCAACAATAAGAAGGTTTAAATGTTTAGTTTATATTGAGAATAAAATCGAGATGTCCAGTCATATGGTTATTAATTCTAGAATATTTTGGTTAGGTTATTGATTGTTCTGTCACCCTAGCACTCGGAGTGAGTTTTTTGTGTGCGATTGAGGTAAGTAAATTATGGTAACGCCCTTCGATTTCAAAATAAAAGCATATTTTAAATTGTTTTTGAGATGGTGGCAAGGTTTAAATTGAGTTTATTAACACCTGAGCATGATTAGAATGGAAATGAAAATTTTTATTATTTTTTGGGATTAAGCATGCCCACATGGAATTTTTCCGGTTTATTCTTGAAATTTGAGATTGATTGTGTACTACGAATTTTTTTTCTGTAAATCCTACATGGTTTTGTCTCTAATATAGTCATGATTACTGACGCCCGATAGTGGGAGTTTGCAAACACTAGCACATGTCGACATGTATACCAATAGGATCAGTTCATTTTGTAATCCTGCCAATATGATAATACATTGGTTATTACTGACGTTTGCCAATGAGAGTTTGTTAAACACTGCCCATGACTTATAGATGAGACTACTACTGAATCTTATTCTGCATTAACGGTTTATCATTGAACGTTTTGTTATGTTAAATTGTTTATCAGGCATGCTTAAATTTTACTCACAGGCTATCTATATTTTTACTTACTGAGATATCTTATCTCATAGTTTTCCTTGTCCACCATTTCAAGAAGTGAGACTTGAGGCATGGTTAACCAGGGGGAGTGACGAGCTAGAAGGCTAGTTAGTATTTTGGACTTAGGCCGTTAGCCACACATGCTTGACATAGATGTGAAATGATAAATCATTTTTTTTTTTGTATACTGAGTTTCCCTTAGTTATAGCCATGACTGTCTTATAAACTTTTGTACATCTTGACTAGTAAATTTTTGGTAATTATGAACACAGTAGGTTCCGAGCCTTGTGCATTTATGAGACCCGTTCACGAGTGCATGGCGTCTGTTTCGCTCTTGGTTTTGGGGCGTGACAGAAACATTTGTTGCTATAGAACAGGGTCAACATATTTTGCATCCAAGACATTTGTGTGGTGGTTCATCTTTTATCAGAAAAATACATTTTAGAATCACGGACATTTGATACTTGGTGAAACATTTTAGGAGATATGTCCTCCAATCCCTATATTTGTGGGAAAAGGTTGCCGCAACAAGGTTAAACTATCCAAATTATTTGGATTTGCTTCTAAACTACAGCTTTGTTTAATATATTTGTGGTTTTTGGTTTTGATGTTTTAAATTTAAACAATCAAAATTAATAATTAAAAATAAAAAATAAAAATAATAATTATCAACTTATTGGATATAAAATTTTAGAATAAATACCCAAAACTCCAAACTTAATTAATTTATTAAACTATTTAATTTTATTTTATGGTTTCTAAATTTTTCAAAACTAAGGCAACAACTGAAAAACTAAAATCATGATAAATAAAATAAAGTTTTTGGTAATTTGATTGGTTAAGGATTTAATTATGAACATATATTTGTGTTAATAATGCTATAGACTTATTAAAAGTGTCATAATGCACTTATGATAAAATCATTTTTCTACGTAACTAAAAGTAACTAGGAAGGCAATATGTCAAAACAAATACATAATTAACTACAACATAAAAAATAATATTGTTAATTTATTAGTTTACAGAAATATACATCATGTCATTTAGTCACTTTCATTCTATAATATATAATTATTGTTTTCTTCTTCAGATGTCTTGTAGGAGTCAAACTCAACCTCTTCATCATCACTATCATTCTCCTCAACATCATTGTTTTGATCTTCTTCAACAATCTCTACACGAGTCCCATTAGTATGCACAATGAGTTCAAATGTGATGACATCAACATTGGTGGGTTGAGGTATGGGTGGGTCATTGTCCTGGAAATAAGCCTCATCTTCATCTTGTTCTATTAAAAGCTCTAATGGCATCTCAATGTACCTCCTTACCTTGGTCTTAATCACTACCCACCATCCCTTTCTTCGAGAATTCATTGATGGGTACTGAGTGTAATACACTTGTTGAGCTTGACTAGTAAGGATGAAAGGTTCATATGTTCTCAATTTGGACTTTGGGTTAATGTCCAGTAGATGGTGATTTTGGTCAACCACAACTCCTCGACCTGGAGTGATATCATACTAATCACACTTAAATAGAACAACCTTTTGTTTGTGCTTTGAACCTAAGTACTCAAGCTCTATCACTTCTTCCAACATCCATAGTAATCCAATCCACCATCGGTGATGCACACCACTATTCATCATCTTTTTTTTTTTATATCTATACTCGGTAGTGTGGAATCGATAACCATTCACAATGTAGCCTTTGTAGCATGACACTTGACCAATAGGTCCTATGGCCAACCCAATCAAGTGATCATTTACTTCAAATTTGCCACTTCAAACCTACATAAAAAAATATATAATTGTTGGTATAAGTAAACACTTTGAAATTTGGAAACATTATTCAAAGATTTGGAGGGAGTCTTACTGATTTCTTAAACCATGAAACTAAATATTCTAAACGGTTTTCTTAGATTTGTTAGGGTGTCATGTTATGACAGTCTTGTGCCTCAAATAACCTACAATAGAAGGTAATTAGGGCCAATCTATAAGTGTTAGCAAGATGATTTTCAAATGGATATTGTTACTTACTCAACCCATTCCCTAATCTCTTCACAATTCATTAAAACATAAAGTGTAGTAGCCTTGTACTCCTCTTGGGTTAAGTATCAATAAAGGAGTTGGCCTCCAATTGGTTCACCAAGGGAATTGAAGATTGATAATCCATCAACATCTGTATCATTCCCTCTATTAACCTCATTCCTTGATAAATGGCTAGCTCAAGTGTCCACCTCTCCATTAAAGTAATGTGAGCAAAATTGTGTGATCTCAGACATAATGCAATTCTTACATATAGACCCTTTCACTCGTGTTTTATTCCCCACGGTTAACTTCAAATCATGCATCTGTCTATTTGAGAGTTAAATCAAAGATTTTGTTAGATGTTATGTACAATTATTTGTGCAAAGGATGAAATGTGATGAATTAAGTATAGAAGTGGTTACAATTATTGCTCATGTGGATACATCCAAGGAAATTGAATTGGTCCTCTCACTTTTGCTTCATATGGCAAATGCACTGCTAAGTGCTCCATCAAATTGAAAAATGTAGGTGGGCATATCCTTTCAAGTTTGCATATAGTTTCCACAATTTTTTCCTCCTAAACCTTCATATATTTGACTCGAATCACTAACTCACACAAAGCCTGAAAAAAGTCACTAACTTCAACAAGTGGCTCCCATATTGTATTGGGCAATAAATCATGAAATGCAAGTGGCAAGAGCCTCTACATGAATAATGACAATCATGACTCTTTAACCCTTGTAATCGAGCTTCTTGCATGTTCACACAACGTGAAATGTTTGAGGCATAGCCGTCAGGCAATTTTAAGTCCTTCAACCACTCACATATTGACTTTCTCTGATCCTTACTAAGAACATAAGTGGCTTTTAGCTTCGTATCCTCTTCGATTATCCATAATTCCTTCCTTTTGCAAACTTCTTTTATGTCCATTCTTACCTTAACATTGTCTTTCATTTTACTCGGGTTATCCATGACTGTATTAAGGATGTTATCCAAAACATTCTTCCCACAATGCATAACATCTAAGTTGTGTCGAATTAAGTTTGTTTTCCAATATGGGAGCACCCAAAAGACGCTTTTTTTCACCCAATTATAATAGTCCCTAAAACTAGGAATGTTTTTCTTCTTATCTGACTTTCCAAATTGAATGTCTGGAAAATAACATATTTGCCCCCAAACTTGTTCACCAAACAAGCTAGGCAGGTGGCCAAGTTTTTCGACACGATTCTTTAAGAAGTCATTCTTGTTTGATCTAAATGGATGATTGGTAGGTAAGAATTGCTGATGATAATCAAAGAATGATATTTACCTTCCATTGTTAAGGTAGAAAGCCTTGGTGTTTTCCATACAATATGGACATGACAACTTCCCATGAGTGTTTCATCTTGACAACTTCCCATGAGTGTTCCATCCTGACAACATACCATACCCATGACAGTCACTGATTGTCCACATAAAAGCTGCCTTCTTGTTAAAGTTTTGATGGCTGAAGCTGTCATAGTTCTAACACTAGGTGCCCATAGTTGCTTAAGCTCATCAATGAGTGGCCGCAACATCACATCAATGTTCTTTCTTGGACTTTGAGGGCTAGAAATAATCAAACTCAAGAATATGTACTTTGGTTTCGTACACATAGATGGAGGGAGGTTGTAAACAATAAGAAAAATTAGCCAACGTGAATATGGTGATGCAGATTGTCCAAAAGGAGAGAATCCATCTGTGCATAAGCCAAGCCTCACATTCCTAAGCTCAAAAGCAAAATCTGGATAGGTACGAACAAAGTGTTGCCACACCATTCCCTCAGCAGGATGAATAATTTTTTCATTCTCATCACGGCACCTAACATGCCATGTCATGTGTTTTGTAGTTTTTTTAGACATGAAGAGTCTTTGGAGTCTAGGTTTGTGGCTTATTAGATGGTTGCTTCCTTTGCTTGTAACGTGGCTCATGACAAATTGGGCACACTGTTTTTATTGCTTTGTAATTCACCATGATTAGGCACACAATTATTGACACAAACATCATACTCCTTATAACCAAGGCCAAGCCTCCTCAACATTTTCTTTACACTATAATAGTCTTTTGGCAATCTGTCCTGATCCTCTTTCTTAAACCCCATCAATGCACCCTTTAACATCTAGTCCCAACTAGCCACGCTCATGTTATAAAGCGTCTTTGCATTGAGCATCTAAGTTACCCAACTTAACATCGTAGTACCCTTATCCCATCCATCAAAAAGTGGTATTGCAGCAGCTTGCAAGAGATAAAAAAACTCCTTTGCCTCTCCACTTGGTTGCTCAAATACTTGTTTTGCACCGCTTGTTTCCACTTCACCACAAATATCCACACTTTCGTGCCATTGTGAACCCATTGCATCAATGACCATTTCTCTATATGGATCATCACATGTAGAGGATGATGATTAACCCATATCACAACGTCTTCATTTTGCACTAGATTCCCCATGGTAATTCCAAACAAGTACCCATTAATGAAACCATTAGCATAAAGATGTATACCAACCATGTTGGATGTACATGTCGTCGACAATACATCCAACTTCGATCATCAGACATATCTAATGTTCCCTTTATAAAATTGCAAACAACATTTCTAGACTTTAGTAATCCCCCATTTACTAAGTATTAACCATTTACCATAAAGGAGAAATTATATTATTGAATATTACTTTCTTTTAAATTAAAACATGTTACTTGTAAAATACAAGTCATTATTTAGTAAATAACTTATTAATTGACAAATTTAGCTTAATCAACTATTAGTATTTTTAAAAAAACTTATTATTTGTACTTTAATGATTAAATAACAATTTGTTATTCAACAACTTTCATTTGTGAAAATCAAATTTCATGCAAAATTAAATAAAAAGAATTAATAATGTAATTAAATTATTAGATTAATAATATCTTCCAATTTTATAGCTATCAAGAACAAAATGATAATCTCATCTCTAATATAGGAACATGGCCAATAGATTAGGGTATAAGAGAAAACATTTTATTGGTATTATAGATTTGGATCATAAGAGTGCATGAAAATTTGGATTAAGAACAACAAAATGACAACTTTTTTTCATCATTAACTTGAAACACTAAGCAAGGTAGAATGCATTAGTTATTTAAACTTGGATAAGAGTTTTAATGAATAGATTGAAAATTAACTTCTAATTTTCACCAATTAATGCAAATCCAATTAACCATCAAAATAAGAAATGACAACGATGAAAAAAAAAAAAAGATGGACATGCAATAGTTCTGTTGCATAAATTTTGAACTTTAATAGTAGATAAATTACATAAAGATGACACATTATAATCTTTAAAATAAATGGCAATGTAGATAATTTATAACTTATCTAGTTTAATTCCAGTATATTTCCTTTACGAAAAGTAAAAATACAAGAAAAAAATGCATATTACACATAAAACACAAGCACATCTAAGATGAGGAAAACCTTGTCTTTGCTTTTACATTTCTTTAGTTTGTATTGCCTTTTTTTTTTTATTAATAAATCTCTAAAATTATTTATTTCTTTATTCCTCCTTACTAATCTGTGTACCATATGGTACGAATTCAATAACTTTTAAGAACACTTTTTCATCAATACCATAACACTATCCATCAAAATAAAAGTTATAGGTAGCTTCAGTGAAAAAAAAAAATTTATATAAATGAAGCCAAAAATCATAGACAAAATTGACAAAACTAACAAAAACCATAAATCCAATATGTATGGTCAAAAAACACACAACCCATCTTAAGATCTAACCCAACAAACAAATCCCAAACTCACAAAGATAATGCAAAAAGTTACAAACAAATTAAATTCACAGAACTAACAAATTAAACCAACAAAATCTATTTGCTTGGCCAAAAAAACCAAATTCCATCTTATAATCAAACCCAGAAAACAGAAAATCTAAAAATACTAGAGAATTGAATAAGATTACTTGAAAATCAAAGTAAAGAGCAAGCTTTGATCTTATTTATGCTAGGAATAATTTAATCGACGAGGAGGCAAAACAAAAGTGCCGATTGGGGCTGCTAAGCTAAAAAAAAGTTTGCAAAATTTTTAAAAAAAAAATGGGAGAAAAACTTACAAATAGGTTGGAACCTTGCCGAACATACCTTTTTCGGTGACCAAACAACAAGAATTGACCCAAAAACAAAGTGCTAGCTTGGGGCACGACAGAGATAGCTAAAACTGGGAAAGTCAAAATGGAGATGAGGAAGGAAAGGGAGGCTTCATAGGCCTAGAGGTGTTTTGTTGGGCTGGGGTGTTTATTGGGCTTGGGATAGTTTTTTTTTTTTTTTTTTTTTTTTTTTTTTCAGCTTTTTGAAAATAGGCAATGGGAGTTGGGAGTCATGACAGGTTGCAAATAGTCGTAAGCAAAAATATTTTCCAACGCACACTGTTGGAAAATATGAGTAACATGTCGACATGTGCTAGCGTTTATAAACCTCCCACTAGCGGGCAACAGGATAACATGACCATATCGGAGACAAAACAGGCAGAAGTTAATAGAAAATTCATAATTCACTAATCACTTTCAAATCATTAGGACAATCAATTAAGTTTCAAGTAGGCATGCTCAATTTAATGAAAAGCATAAAAATTTCATTTCAATCGATCATACTTATGTAAAACGGGTTTAGTTCCGCCACCACTTCAAAAACAACTCAAAACATGCTTTTAAAAAACTATACGGGCATTACCGTAAATTTACTTACCTCACTCGCATAAAACCGAAAACACGATCTCAGTGCTAACTGACAGAACGATCTGGAACCTAATCAAAATATCCAAGAATTAATTCTATACTATCACAAATTCAAAGTGAAACTTCATTACGACTATCCCTAATCACAATGTTATTTCTATCAATCTCAACATTATCAGATATCTCCAAATTCATTCTTATATCACAAACTAATCATTTAAATCCCCGCTAATTGTTGACCCTCGGTGTGTGAACAGCAATCTGTGAACAGCAATCTGTGAACAGTGCCATGAACAGACGTGAACAGTAACTCCAACTTCCAAAATTGGCCAAAACACTAGCTAATTTCACGGGATTTTCTCTCCAAAAATCACAACAATCAATTAACACTCAATCACACAAATTCCACTTGAATCAATGCTTAAACTTTATCCTAAAGCTACCGGAATTATCCCCTAATTTCAACCAAATTCGGACATCACAGGGGCAGCCAATTAATCAAGCTAATTCTACCTTAATCAAGCTTAAAAACAATGGTTTAAGGCAGTGTAAGGACAGGTCCGAGGTGCCAAGCCTCGGACTACTACAGTAATTCCTTTATGACCGAAGTGAGAAATGAATCCAAAGCTCCTTGCTCAAATAGCTGCATGACAATGACAATAAGCATGCCCGCACCTGATTCCTTATGACGAGTGGCACAATAAGTATGGTGGACATCTGTGCATCTAAATACCTCTCAAATTCTCGGTTCCGAAATAATCGTCTGGATAAACACGTCAGGCTCTGATTGTCCTGCTAAGCAAGCCACGTGGATACCTCACAAAGGCCTATAAATACCCCCAGGGGCCACCTCAGAAAGGTAATTGAAACCATCCCTAAGCTCTCTTTATCTCCGCCCTAAAGGTACCCCGATTATTGCTGACTTAAGCATTGGAGTGTCTACCCCGAGTTCCACCTCAGGGCTTTGCAGGTCATCTTGAAGTGGAAGCGCGGACTGAAGAAGGACTTCTGGTTTGGTGCAATTACAGGCTGCCACATACCAGAATCCAGCAAGCAAGGCTGGAGCTGCAATTTGGGGAAGAGCCGGCGGCATGGAAGGAAAATTCTGCAGGGACTCACGTTTACCCAAAATTGGAGAAAAAAAAGGGAATTAAAGTAACCCCAAGGCAATTCAAAGCTAGAGAAGGCAGATTCATGGATATTTCTTACCAAAAATCGAAGCAATTCGCCCCCACAAACAAGAGCAGCCGACGGACAGCAGAGGGAAGAGCAGAGTAGATCCGGAAGCTTCCTGCAGGGGGAAGATTTTCTAGGTTCAATTCTGGTTTTAAGACAAGAAAAGAAGGATAAAATCAAGCCTATCTCACCGGTTTCTCAAAGCATGGCTGGGTTCCCTTTTTTTTCTTCGGGTGGCTGCAGCGGGAAGAAGAAGCAGAAGCGGGTCTGAGGAGGAAGAAAAGAAAGAAAGAAAAAAAAGAAAAAGAAAATAAGCTCATCCTTATCCAAATTTTCCCTCTTTAAGTCCCCCAAGTTTGGACATTTTGGCTATTAAGCCCAAAACAATATTTCTTTCTCAAACAAGTCCCTAACTCACTTATTTATCCTAGAAATTTTTGGGGTATCACAGCCATCACTCCATTTAAAAGATTTAATGATGCATTTTTGTAATGCACCATAATTTTCTTAATTTCATATTTGCCCTTAATTGCTGTTAAATGCTTAGAATGCAAATATGTGGACACTTAGTAAGATGCCTAAGATCGAATTGGAAGAAATGGAATTTTCCCTTTCTCTCAATTCTCCATTTCTTCCTTTTTTTTCTACCTAAATTGAAAATTTTCTTAATTTTCCTAAAACATTGATTTTAATGCCAATGTTGATTTAAATACCATAAACCTTTTTAATGGGATTGTTGGAACTTAAAAATGAGTTTGATGACATGTTGAAGATTAGTGAGATATAAATTGTTATAATGCTCATGTTAATATGTTTTATAGAGTTAAAATTGATGATGACAACTCAAGATGGAAATACATACTTGTAATCTTGGTGCTTAATGGAGTTTGAATTTAGTTTAACTAAATGTGTAAATTTTTACTATTCATGAGTACTGTTCATTCACTTAATTAAGTATGGTCCTGAGTTTATTTTACCTTCTATATTTATAATACTTGTGTAAGGTTCTAAAATAAGGTTAATCAATTTAAAAAAATTCTTTAAAAGATGTTTTCTAAGTAAATTTCACAACCTATGAATCTTGATGACTTTAGGTTACGTTTAAATGCTAAAGTTTATATGGCATAACATTGATTTAACAGTACAATGAAGATACTTGGTGAATATGGTTATACTAAGTGGTTATTGTCATTGGTTAAGATATTTGTTTTATGTATTTATTAGACTCTTGATTTTAACATGATTATGTCCCTAAGCTTTGCGATAGCTACTTTGTGAAAAAGAAACATAACATATTGAAGTTGAACTTAAATTCAAAATGTGAATATTATTGTTGTATACTTTGTGGTATATTATGTTACAGAGACTTAGCCCTAATTTTGGGAAAATGGCCCATTTCAAATATAATAGGATTCTTTGTGGATCTTTGCAAATATTTTACCTCAAGGTGCTCTTTGCACAATAGGATGGCACATTCTAATGAATGATGTACCCTATCTAAGAGAGATAGGATGATGGAAGTGTATTGGCTAGCTCACTCCAATTACTCCATGACTATGATTATACGTATAGTTATATACTTTGTGGTTTACTTGGTGGAAATAGTTTAGGTTATACGTGCTTAGTGATTTGTAAACTCGTGCTATAAACATTAAGTTATGATTTGATTAAATGAGATGATGTGTACACATATACATAAGTGTAGTTATTCTATTTTTTACTTATTTGTATACCTTAGTTGTAAAACATTTTATAATGCATTATACTTACTAAGTTTATAACTCACCAAAACATTTTGTTTTAGTATTTTTCCTCCTCATATACTTAGCTCTTCGTCCTTGGAGTTTATCTTTGTGGTGGAGCTATCGCTTCATTTCTCTTAAGACTTGGTGGATAATGTTTAGATAGATAGTAGCAAATCTATGTATTACCAAAACCTTTGATCTTGATATGTAATAAATACTTTAATGACTCATCATTATTTAGTACTTCTTGTAAAAACTATATTTTGAATTTTAAATTATAGAGATGATCTCTAAAGTTTGCTCATGTTATAATCATATGGAAACAAGTTATATGATTTAATGTTTTTGCTTGAAACCCTCTTCGTACATGTATGTAAGTCCCAGGGCATATGTGTAAATATCATATAGATATGAAAAAGAGACGTCACAATTTTGGGTTTCATAGTTGTGGCTTTGCTCTCAATTGACCAACCTAATGTAAATTTTGCAATTTTTCTTGAAAGGAAGTATGGCTCAAAATGGCATAAAGCTAACAAGAATAATGAGGAATTCAAGACTTCTTGGAGACCTTACATTTCCTTAAGAGACTTGTTTATTGGGCTAAAACCTACTTTAAGCCCTTTACCTTAATAAGTTTATAGGTTTTAGCCCCTCACCTTGTACTATAACACTTTTAACCATTTACCTTAATAAGTTTGTAGGTTTTAACTCTTCACCTATACGAATCAAAAAAAATAACCCTTACTTAAGGTCAGGTTATAATGTTATATTAGTTTTATTAACTGACTGTTGGCGTTTCGTTAACGGAATTAACAAATAAAATTAAATTTAAGTTTCATGTTTTCTATAATGGAATACTAATTAATGCTAACAGTCAGCTAACAGAATTAACAGTCAACTAACTAGATGTTATAACCTAATGTTAAGTGAGGATTATTTTCTTCAATTTATATATGTGAGGGGCTAAAAGTGTCATATTATAAGGTGAGAGGCTAAAACTTATAAATTTATTAAGGTAAAAGTTTAAAAGTATTATAGTATAATGTGAGGGGTAAAACTTATAAATTTAGGTTTAAGTACCATTTTGGTCCCTCAACTTTTCACTTTGGCACCAAAATTGTCCCTTACCTTTAAAAAGTACCAAAATTATCCTCAGACTTTCATTTTCGGTACCAAAATGGTCCTTCAGTCAGTTAAATGATAGATGTCACGTTAACTTGCCAGCAAATCACTGGATTTTTTTCTTAACTAATGACATGGCACCTTTTTTTATGAGTTGGCATTTTATTTTATTTTATTTAAAAATAATGATTTTTTTTTTCATCCATGTCATCTCTTCTTCCTTTTTCACTTTCTCTCTCTTATCGCTTCTTCTTCCTCTCTAAATCAAACCCAGATCTGGGTTTTTCTTAAACTCAGATAACTCCTTCGATACCACTAAAACGCAACAAAAGAGAAACTAAATCACAATCTAACAATAAAACTTCCATGTCATCTCTTCTTCCTCTTTCACTTTCTCTCTCTCTTGTCCCTTCCTCTTCCTCTCCAAATCAAACCCAGATATGAGTTTTTCTCAAACCCAAATGACTCCTCTGACACCATTGAAACGCAACAAAGAGAAATTAAATCACAGTCTAAAAAAAACCTCAGATACATATTCGAATTTCATCAAACCAAGTCAACTCACATGGATGCAAATAAATCAAAAAGAAACAGTATCGAATCACCGGAGACTCAATATGCAGCAAACCAAAACCTAAATGCCGGCGAAATCAACACAGAAACCAGCGAGCACTGGTTTAAAGAGAACAACAAATTCTAGTTCTAGTTCCATCAAGACAAAAAAAAATAGCAACATCAGAACCAAAAATCAACCACCAGAGTTTGAAAAAACAGAACAAAAACCATGAGTTTGAAAAAATAGAACATAAACCACAAGAGTTCAAAAAACTAGAACAAAAATGAAGCTCGCATCAGTGGCTAGCTCGTTAGAGGCGAAAGCCCAAGAGATTGTAAACCACAGAGCCAGGTAGATCCCAGAAACCAGGTAGATCGTAGAAACCAGGTAGATCGCAGAAACCAGGTAGATCCCAGAAACCAGGTAGATCCCAGAAACCAGTTAGATCCCGACGCATGTTACTGCCGGAGCAGGAGCTGCCGAAGTCGGAGTTGACAGAACCGATCTCGACGCGGCCAAGCCTATAGCGAGCCTGCGACAGCGCAAACCAGCCATTGCTGTTGCAGAGTCGTGCGGGGGCCATGACGCCAGGCTTCAAGCTCTTCTTCACAATAGTATCCGTCGATTCAAAGGAGAAATGGCGAGTGAGGAAAGAAACGGAGGTGGATGGAGAAATGCAGTCTCAAGCCCCGATCTGGGTTTGTCTCAAACCCAAATTGGGGCTTGAGACAAACCCAGATTTGGTTTTGAAAAACCCAGATCTGGGTTTGTTTTGATGAAGAAGCAGCAACAACAGCAGCTAAAACTAATGAGTGGAAGAAAGCATGGAGGCTCACGAAAAAACTAAAGCAATCTCCACTTAATCCATCAATGGGCAAATCTGTGTGTGTTTGTTTTGGAGAGGAAGAAAAGCCGATAAGAGAGAGAAAAGGATAAGAAAGAAAATTAAGTTTTTATTTTTTTGTTTTTAGTTTTGCAAAATTATAAAATAATAATAAAAAATATTAAATTTTCTTACATGGAATTTACACGTCATTAAAATTAAAAAAATCTAGTGATTTGCTGGCAAGTTAACGTGTCATCTGTCATTTAACTGACGGAAGGACCATTTTGGTACCGAAAATGAAAATTTGAGGGTAATTTTGGTACTTTTTAAAGGTGAGGGACAATTTTGGCGCCAAAGTGAAAAGTTGAGGGACCAAAATGGTACTTAAACCATAAATTTATTAAGGTAAAAGACTAAAAGTAAGTTTTGCATGTTTATTGACTGTAGCATTTGGGCACTACAATCAAAGTGTAACACAGAACTATATGCACCTAATTAATTATGCTAATAACTTGGATATTATCAAGACATCTTTGCATTACCTTAGTTTTCAAGCAATATGTGTTTTCCCTTGAGATTTCTCTTTTCTGATATTGAATCCTTGAACGAGGAGATCCATTTCACCAGGACATTTCTTAAATAAGTCAACTTTTAAATGAATAAAATATTCAAATTTTCTAGTTCTAGTTCTGACAAATAATATGTTTTAGGTTTAATTAGAAGCTTCATACAACTTAGTCCCTAGACTCCTTATCTCATTTTAATCAGGCTCATATATGTTATCCTCACACATACAACCTTGAAGGACTTAGATGAAATTTTTTTTAAAATTGACGAAAACCCGTCTATTATAGGTCCCTCAGCCAATGCTTACATTTTTGTGGTAAGAGACGCTTTAAAAAATATATATATTATTAATGATAATTTTTGTGGTTGGAAGGCGACAATGAAAATTTGCAACAAAGTTGGCTAGTATTTTTTGAGGTTGGTGCTTTTCCGTATGTATTACTAGAGTAAAAATGAATAACTAAATAATTACAATTCAAATATTAAAATTATTAATATATAACTAATGAATAAATATAAAGGAAAGTTTTATTAAAGTTGTCTTCTCACATTTAAAACATTAAAACTTTCTATAAAATGATTTAACTGCTTTAATATATATTTTTTACATATTTTTATTAAAAGTATTTAATTTTTTTGTAATATATATAGTTTTTACTAGGGAAATTAAGAGAAGAGGAAAGAGAATGAGAAAGGCAAAACCATAAGTTAAGCCCTTGAACCGACCCAGAATCGCTATTAAGCCACCAGATTCTAATTGAAGCATTTAAGCCCCTGAACTCTACAATAGAAGCAATTTAGCCTTTACTCTCACAGCCAACTTAACTGCTGCTAATTGTCGTTAACTGCTGTTTGGAGGACTGCCTCGTGTGGCGCATCTCACTCCTATGTGGCAAGGGACTTGACATTTGATTTGTCCACTTTGATGAAAAAAAAAAAGAAAATTATTTAGAAATAAATTTTTTATATTGTTTTTTTATACAATTTTATATGTCATTTAAATAATTAATTTTTTTATTTATAAATTTGTCAAATTTATGTTTTAAAGGTATAAATTAAGAATACAATAAATACATTTTTTATAATAAATTTGTATTAAAAAATAAAAATTAA
>BPVZ01000113.1:813130-829316 GCA_020521535.1 Rubroshorea leprosula
ATAAATAAAAAAATTAATTATTTAAATAACATATAAAATTAATAAAAAAACAATATAAAAAATTTATTCTTAAATAATTTTCTTTTTTTTTTTTCATCCAAGTGGACAAATCAAATGTCAAGTCCTTTGCCACGTAGGAGTGAGATGCGCCACACGAGGCAATCCTCCAAACAGCAGTTAACGACAATTAGCAGCAGTTAAGTTGACTGTGAGAATAAGGGCTAAATTGCTTCTATTGCAGAGTTCAAGGGCTTAAATGCTTCAATTAGAGTCTGGGGGCTTAATAACGATTTTGGGGTCGGTTCAGGGCTTAACTTATGGTTTTGCCAATGAGAAATCCGGGTGAGAGTGGGTGAAACGTCATGTTTAATAACACACGAGTGACGCACAAGTTCAACTTATTTTAATTTTTAGTTGTTAATAATTCTAATTTTAATCAATTCCATATAAAGCAAATATATAAAAAAAAAAATTAAAATACAGCTAGAGTTGAAGACCAACATAGATCGCAGCTTCAATTCTTGTTGTGAATTTTCTTTTGCCCTCTTCTCCTGTCCCTCGTCTCCTACATCCTCATTTCCTCCCTACTCTCCCGATCGTTTCTTGGTTCTTTGCCTCCTCTTTGCCTTTTTTTTTTTCTTTGTTTCTCTTATGTGCTTCGCCAAATTGAAGCTTTGCTCTGTGTACTTGACGGGTCGAGTGTTCCATTTCGTTCCAGAATTGGTACGATACCTTACTTTTAATTTAATTTCTTGTTCATCTCTTGCATTTGATTCTCTATCAATTGACTTTCTGAAGGATAATTTATGTAGAAATGGAATTTTTTGTCAATAGGTTTCTTGGGTTCAGAAACATGGAATTAATGCTGTTTCCTTTTCTTCATATATTTTTCATCCATTTTTGTTTGTTGGGTATCCTATTTTTAAAAATTTGGAGAATAAAGTTCGCAACTTTAATTTCGCTTTTTTCGATGGATTAATTAGAGTTTTTTTTTTTTCTATAGTTTGGTAGATCATGTGGGGCTACTTCGATTATTATGAGCATAAATATGAATAAACAAAATGGTTAAGCATTACCATATAATACATCTAAGATGTAAGCATAGTTGTTTCATAAACAACATATGAGCTTATGAATGAGAATGAAGTGGAACAGTCTACTGGCTTTTCGACCTTTTATCGATACTTTGGAATCTGGTTTTTTGTTCAGCAAAAGAAAACAATTTTATTCATAAAGGTACAAGCCACAAGAGATGATCTCAATATTTGGAGAAGTGCACCTGTTTGATTAGATGTCTAAGCCACAAATGATGTTAACTGCCTGTTGGTTTTGGGTTCAGATTTTGCTGTTAAAATAATAGAGATGAAAGAAATGAATTTCAAAAGGAAAAATAAAACTATGATGTTTAGTTCCATTCAAGATGGTGTTGTAATGCGTTTATGTGTTTAAGATGTGCTGGCATACATATTGTTAGCTATAACTTAGAACCAACAAATTCAATCCTCACAAACCTCAGAATGTGCAGGCCTGGGTTTCAAGGGAGAGGAAGAGGAAGAGTGGAATTATCTTTCCGGAATACTCTCACTTAGACTAGTTTGAGTATGAATTCAATCATAGTTTCAAAGGAAAACCAATTTACTGTTTGTACTCTCAAAATGCCTATATTAGCCCTAAACTTTATATTTTCATCTCCAAAGATTTTCTTAACATCTCTTAAGATGAAGGCTAAGTTGTTTGCACGAATAGCTTCTGTCCTTTTCTCTCATCCTCTCTTCTAAAATATAATGCTCCGGGAACCATTTGGGATGAGGATGTGATTTTCAAATGCTAATGGACCTTTTTTATTGGCCCAAAGGTAAATGGGCATTCAATTGCTGTGGAACGTGCTTAAGTTTTGAAAAGTGGAAAAACCAGTACCATGGTAACTGTTGTTGTTCTTTGATAGGCTGGTTGGTAACTCTTAGTTGTTTAAGCATGATTTTGTCCTTTTGAGTTGTTAAATTGAACTTAGTGCCTGTTTGGTTTGAGGGGAGGGGAGGGGCTTTCCCTTATTTTGCTCTAATTTCCTTTGCATTTTTAGTATATCCAAACAAGGGAAAGGGAGGGGAGGGAAATGGAAGGATATTGTCTCCCCTCCTGAAATCAAACAATATATTTTTTTTTTCATCAGCAAAAGAAATTATTATTTATTAAAGTGGGGCACCGCACATTAACATTTTAGCCCATCTTCTTCTCTAAATATCAATATAAAATGTCACACAAGCCAAGAATAAGAGCACAGTTGCAGGATCAAACTTGCTCTTTCTAACTGCATACTCAAATCAACAACCAGTTAACAAGTTTTTTCTACTTCTTCTGCAAAGAGGAAAGGAGCCTGACACCAGCTTCCAAAATCAAATACCAGATCCTATAACTTTGCGTTACACCAACTAAAAGATCTCATCTGCACCATCTCAAATTTCCTGGATAAATCCCATATAGGTTTTAGCCATGGATAGTGTTTTTCCTCACTTTTGTGTCTCATGTTTGTTTATTTGTTTTGGCATTACTGGATAATAAACTGATTTTCAGCTATCAATTATTTTTTGGATTGATGCATTCTTGCTTACCAACATCCACCCCTGGAAGGTTTAGTTAGTTTTATCATGTCTGTGTAGCATGTTTCTGGTTTTTCCTATACATATGAAATTTATTTATTGTGTTGCCTTTAGTGAAAATATGATTTTATATTGGAGTAGATTATGGAACTGAACAGCAGCATATTACTTTATTTCCACAATTTAGTTTATAAATGCTAGGCTGAGCCGTTCAACCATTGAGATGTAGAACTTTGAACATGAGTTTTATGACCAAGTTTGGTCATGTCATTCAGATTTTGCCTTTAAATATGGTTTGAAATTTAGGTAAAGCAAATCCTTATTATGTTAGTGCATGCCGACATGAGATACTTTTTATTTTACACTTATCCTTTTGCTTTGCAGGTACCAGTATAGACAATAGATGAAAGGAGCAGCTTCATCTCTTGGAAATAATATACCATCAGAAAACTTTTGGTGACCATGACAAGGAATGGAGAAAGCAGAACTGTGGTTAAGTACATAGAGCATTGTGGGTGCACTATGCCTGTTAGTGATGGATTGAGTGAAAGTACAGTTGATGTGGTGGATGAAGCATATAACAGAGATGGTAGCATTGCCAATTCCTCTAAAAGGGCTCTTGTCGGGTATGAAGGGGATACAGATTTTGAGCCACGTAATGGCATTGAATTTGAATCACATGAGGCAGCATATGCATTTTATCAGGAATACGCCAAGTCTATGGGTTTTACCACTTCAATTAAAAATAGCAGGCGTTCAAAGAAATCAAAAGAATTTATTGATGCCAAATTTGCATGTTCTAGATATGGAGTCACACCAGAATCAGATAGCACCAGCAGTCGGAGATCAAGTGTCAAAAAGACAGACTGCAAAGCAAGCATGCATGTGAAAAGGAGATCAGATGGGAAGTGGATTATTCATGAGTTCATCAAGGAACATAATCATGAACTTTTACCAGCCCTAGCGTATCATTTTCGAATTCATCGGAATGTGAAATTAGCTGAAAAGAATAATATTGACATCTTACATGCTGTTAGTGAACGGACAAGAAAAATGTATGTTGAAATGTCAAGACAGTCTGCTGGATATCAAAATGGAGGGTTCCTTCAGAATGAGATAATTAATCAGCTTGATAAAGGTTGTCACTTGGCTGTTGATGAGGGAGATGCTCAAATTATGCTAGAGTACTTTAAGCGTATCAAAAAGGAAAACCCTGACTTCTTCTTTGCAATAGACTTGAATGAAGAGCAACGGTTGAGAAATTTGTTCTGGGTTGATGCTAAGAGTAGGGATGATTACATGAGTTTTAATGATGTTGTTTCTTTTGATACGACTTATGTCAAATCCAATGAGAAATTGCCCTTTGCCCCATTTATTGGGGTGAACCATCACTTTCAACCTATGTTGCTTGGATGTGCTTTGGTTGCAGATGAAAGCAAGGAAACTTTTGTTTGGTTAATGAAGACATGGCTTAGAGCAATGGGTGGGAAGGTTCCCAAAGTAATAATCACAGACCAAGACAAACCATTGAAGGAATCAATCGAAGAAGTCTTTCCAAATGTTCGCCATTGCTATTCTCTTTGGCATATAATAGAAAAGATACCTGAAACTCTATCCCACGTTATCAAACTACATGAGAACTTCCTGCCAAAATTCAACAAGTGTGTTTTCAAGTCATGGACTGATGAAAAATTTGATATGCGATGGTGGAAAATGATAACTAGGTTTGAGCTTCATGATGATGAATGGATTCAGTCATTGTATAAACACCGACAAATGTGGGTACCTACTTATATGGAGGATGTTTTTCTAGCTGGAATGTGTACAACCCAACGCTCTGAAAGTATGAGCTCTTTCTTTGACAAATACATCCATAAGAGAATTACTTTGAAAGAGTTTGTCAAACAATATGGGATGATTCTCCAGAATAGATTTGAAGAGGAAGCCATAGCTGATTTTGATACCTGGCACAAACAGCCTGCACTTAAATCTCCTTCACCTTGGGAAAAGCAGATGTCAACAGTTTATACTCATGCTATATTCAAGAAATTTCAAGTTGAGGTTTTGGGTGTAGTTGGTTGCCATCCTAGAAAAGAAGGAGAAGACAGAGGAACAGTAACATTTAGAGTTCAAGATTGCGAAAAGGATGAATATTTTATGGTATTATGGCATGAAGCAAAGAAAGAAGTTTCTTGTATGTGCCGTTTGTTTGAGTACAAAGGTTTTCTTTGTAGACATGCTATGATTGTCCTTCAAATATGTGGTCTCACAAGCATCCCATCTCATTATATATTGAGGAGGTGGACAAAAGATGCGAAGAGTGGCCAACCAGTGCCTGGAGGAACAGAGAAAGTGCAAACAAGGGTACAGCTCTATAATGATTTATGTAAAAGAGCCATTGAATTGAGTGAGGAAGGATCCTTGTCTGAAGAAAATTACACCATTGTTTTCCGTGCGCTAGTAGAAGCACTAAAGAATTGTGTCAATGTGAACAACTCTAACAGCAGTGCTTTGGGATCTAGTAGTCATGTGCATGGTCTAAATGAAGAAGAAGAAGGAAATCAGGGGAGTATGGCTTCAAAATCAAGCAAGAAAAAGAATGCTACCAGAAAAAGGAAGGTTAATTCTTGATCTTAACTTCTGGTTTATGTGTTTATGTCCTAGTATTTTACTCTTCATATTTATCTTAAATAAAATATAAAAATAATAATGTAATAATAATAATAAAGAAAGCCTCCTTACATGTACCAGGGTCAAATGGAGTCAGACATTCTATTCCTTGATGCACAAGAGAGCTTGCAGCAAATGGTTTGTTCTTTTATTCTCTTTAAGATGTAATCTAGTTAGTATCCATAACAATTTCATTTTCATGAGCATGTGGCAAGATAAAAATGACAATGTCATTTTGAGACTCTCTGAAGATAGTTACTCTTTCAAAATAGCATATTCTATGGTCTGTGGTGTCGAGTATAAGGTTCATACCGTTTAATATTCCAAATATGTTCTATCTACTGCTAGCTGCAGTTCCATATGGACAATCACATCCTCTTAATTTGGCTTCAATCTGTGTAGGGAAACCTGGGCTCCGATGGAATACCGCTTAATGGCTATTATGGTGCACAGCCAAATGTACACGGACTGGTATCACCCTTTTTACTGTTTGGACCATTTAGTATATGATATGTATAGAGTTTTGAAGAAACTACAGTGGTTTGTAGTTGTGATGAGATGTTTATCTGGTATTTCAGGTACAGTTAAATTTAATGGAACCACCTCATGATGGTTTTTATGTTAATCAGCAGAGTCTGCAGGGTCTGGTGAGTTATATTACACTTACAAGCATAATTATAAATATAGCATTGTTTGAATTGGATTTTTGTTCTTGTAGGGACAATTAAATTCTGTGGCACCCAGCAACGATAGTTTCTTTGGGACCCAACAAAACTTGCAGGGGCTGGTATAGGGTTTTAAAAATGATATTTTTTTCTATTTTCCCGAGTTTGTGCTCTTGTGATTATTGTTTGAACTTTGCAATTTTTTCTTTCATGTGCTTGCCTCATGCAGGGACAATTGGATTACCGACATTCAACTGGTTTTAATTATCCTTTGCAGGTTGATTTCAAATAAATTATTTTTATATTGGTGTTTCAAATTTTTTCCTCGTCGGTTTTATCATTTTTAATCTTTCACATAATTGCAGGAAGAAGCCCATTTAAGATCAACACAGTTACATGGCAGTTCTTCGAGACATCCATAAGGAATAAACCTTTTCAACATTTTGTATAAAACTGTAAGTGCCTCTTGGAGGTGATTTCGTTAAACTTTGGGCTACATATGGAGGAGAGAAGTGTAGAGAAGTGAATCCAGGGAATATTGTATGTTGTCTCTTCGCAGAGCAGACAGGTTGACTCCAGTCATTGATCCCCAAACATAAGTTAGAAGGCATTCAAGAAAATGAAGTTACTCTCTTTGTACTGCCTTTCTGCTGAAATTTTAGGCAACTAAGTTAATCACGGTTTTTATTCCTTTCTCTTCAGTAGTGATGACAAATGACGCACGTTTAGAGTTGTATTCTGGGTCTTTTTCTTTCCTCTAATCCAACAGAGAAACATTAGCAGTAGCCTTCTTTCTTGAGCATTGAGTTAGATTAAGGTTACATTAAACAATGCTTTATACAAATATTTTACTCAGGACATTTCGTTTAAAAATGTAAATTTATTGTTTTTATTTATTTTAATTAATTTTTTATATTTTTACTCATTTTAATTAATAATTTTTTTAGATAATAAAAGACAAAAACTTCAAGTGCAGCACAACAATCCTGCAAGAAGCCTAATATGCTTGATTTGTTTGTTTTTTAAACTTGAATTCTTGACATTTTACCATAAGAATGAGATAAGCACTGAACTTAGATCCTTTGCGTACCAACTTCTTGCATTGTATGTATTATTACGCGCTTTTGACCAATTTTAATTTACTTGAATCACCATATCCCTTCTGCGCCAAAAGCAGAAAGTGTAACATGTTCAAAAAAACAATAACCCCCTACTAAATTGAAAATAGTGAGCCGCCGCTTTTGACAATGTCAAACAAATTCTGCTTCTGGGGATACTTGGATTTCTTATAGCTACCAATTTGAGCTAATGATGATGAATAATAGCCTAATCAGTAATCAGTGGCAAACCAAAGATGCAATGTGGGTCCCTGATCAAAGATTCCAACGCAAGCTCCGATCGTGTGGCGTGCACTCAGATCGAGTTCTGAGCCATTTAAAAATTGGTAAAAGCCTACATTAACCCCTCAAACTTACCTTAAATTCTCAAATTTTTCTTGACACAAATAAGTCCTTAAATTTGACAGTCAGAGCAATTTAACCACTTTTCTTTATAATCAACTTAATATCGGTTTGTGCATCACTTGTGTGAACAAGGTATCAACATTCCATTATCGACCAAGTGATTATTGACATTATTTATGGAAATAAGGCATAAACAAGCATTAAATTTGCTATCAAGACAAAGATTAAATTGTTTAGGTCATTAAGTTTATGATTTATTTACTTCTATAAAAGTCTAAAGACTTGATCAAGAATCTAGGGTAAAAATGCAATTTAGTAATTGGGCAAATTAGGAAACATTGTGTCAACCTATTAGTGACTAATGTACTATTGTATGAAGTTTAGTAAAAATGCAGTTTAATAATATGAAGCATCTGGTTTAATGTACAATAATATTGTATCCAATGTTTTGAAAATCGGACTGGATCGGTCAATCCGACCGATTCAATTGGCACCGCATGGCTGAAACAGGTTAGGTTGATACCTAGGTCGGTTTTGACGATTCAACCGTCCAAACCCGAAAAAATCGCTTGACCCATTTCGCTTGGTGGGTTTGCCGGGTGAATTGCTTCACGTTAGACGCACGCTGAGTCGTTGATGCTGAAAAATACACACTATTTATCCGATTTTATTTTAGATCCAAGCTTGCAGGACGCTGATGTGGAAGAACTGATTGAGATCCTTGAATTAGCACTAACGTTGGAATCATGTCGATTGGATATCTAAGGAAATCAGAGAAGAAATTAGTAGTCTTAAACCTCACATAATACAAAAACTAGAACTCCCAAAACGTAGAAACCGTACAAAATTTAATTAATAGATTCTAATATAAAATTTCATTTCGATAGATTTTTTTACTACCACATATCGAGCACAATTACCATATTTCTTAGCGGAACTGTGCCATGGAGGCACAGGACTTCACTTCTTTGGTCGATTTGAGACATCGAACGCCAGGTGAGACACGATTGTAGAGTGGTACATCATATCGTGGAATGATGCGCTCTTCATGTCCTTTCTTCACATCTGCTTTGCCTTCTCCTTCGTGAAGCATCCAAGTGCAAATCTAGATCTCAGATGACCCTGTTCAGACTATAGAGTAGGCATATCCAAGTTTTTCTAAGGCGCGTCAACAGCATTACTGTTGTTGACATAGTCGGGTTTGGTGGACCATCCAAACAGAGGGGCACACCAGTTGGAGTAAGTACGCTTTTCGCAACCTCGATCGGGTTGCTAGAAGGAGGATTGGGAAGTGTTGTTGCAGAAAACCTCTAAGATCTTCCTTTTGTGTATCTTCTCTTTGGTTAGACCTGCAAAATCCAGAGGTTGGTCCTCGGGGAGAAACTCCGATGCTTAAGTTAGTATTTTTTTGGGGAGTGTTCTCTTTATGATTATTCCGTGTATATAATGTGTCTTTCCTCATGGGTTTTGTACATCTTGGCAAGGTATCTATGTGGCCTACTTAACATGATAATCATGATATGATGTGCCTGACGAAGCAGACGTCTTAGGTGAATATAACGTGCCTTAACGGAATAACCACATTAAATGTGCGTGGCACATTCTGGTGGAGCAGGTCAAGGATCAGGTAGAGAATCGAGGTGCGGCAGAGCACTTAGCTCTGCCTTGCGTGTTGTGCACTTACAATAGAGAATCGAGGTGCGGTAGAACACTAAGCTCTGCCTTGCGTGTTGTGCACTTGCAGTAGAGAACCGAGGTGCGGCGGAGCACTGAGCTCTGCCTTGCGTATTTATACCCTTACACTATTCCCCCCCAAAGTCATTCACTTGTGAATGATGAATGGGAAGTAGGTGGTGTGATGTTGGTGGTAGCTGATATAGGGAATGTATGAAGTGGTCATGACGGAAGCCAGAATGGAAAGACATGGTAAGTGGTCACGTTGTGGCCATGACTAAGGTGAAGAGGCATGATATGTGATCGTGTTTTGGTCGTGGCCGAGGTGGAGAGGCATGACGAGTCATGCGCTATGGCCGTAGCCGAGGTGAAGGGTGTGACACGAAGTCACGTTTTATGGCCGTAGCCGAGGTGAAAAGGCATGATGGGTCATGCGTTATGGCCATAGCCGAGGTGAAGGGTGTGACACGAAGTCACGTTTTATGGCTGTAGCCAAGGTGAAGGGTAAAGGTGGGACACTTGGTAATTTTTTGTGCAAAATGTATATGAAGAGGCTCAAAGTGGGCCTTAAATGGGCCCATTTATGAAGTTCTGAAGCTGGTTACTGTACCAAACGACAGTTGCCATTAAAGGACATGCAGTAATAAATACGGTCTGCAAAAAGTAACCGTCACATTCAAAAGAACGCGACGGTAAGTTAAATGGCGAATTGAAAGGGCATGGTTACGACTATTTGATAAAATTGATCGTGATCGTTAAAGTGTATGTTTGCCATGATATATATAGCTACACTTACGTAAAAATCTAATTCCATTTGCTGCTAACATTGTGAAAATGTTCACAGAGTCCTTTGCACTTTGCTGTGGTTCAGCCTCGTTCAGCTGAAATCAGGTAATTTGTAAGCATCTTCCTTCTACTTTTCTTTAGAGTTGAGAGAGTGTCTTCTGAAGAGACGGTTAGCGATGAAAGGGTTAAAGGGAGGTTTGAGGAGGGAAAGGCGGTAGATTTGGGGGTGCCCCAAAATATTTTGGAGAGAGAGGATGAGAGGGAAGAATGTTTTAACCCTGAGGAGAAGATTGTTTCTGAGGTTATAGGGTATGAGACATCTCTGCAAAATAGGAGTGGTTTGGCCCACTTGGTTGAAAACTATGGGTTGCTTGGGCATGTGTTGGTGAGGCCGACAAGGACGAGAGAGAGGGGTTGTTCAACCCCGGGGGACTATTGGATGCCCATGTATTCCCATTACATGACGACTAGACTATGGTTCCCCATCCCAGAATTGTTGGTGTGGGTGTTGATGGAGTATGGTTTGGGGTTGACACAACTTACCCCGAACGTTGTAAGGCTAGTGATAGCCTTTGCAATATATAGCCGAGTTCGGGGGGTGTCATTCCCAATCGTGAATGATTTAAGTATTTTTATGTGCTAAATTCTAGGAGTTACAAGGAGAAGGGGTGGTACTATTTCACGGGTCGAATAGTTAATAAGAAGAGGGGTTTGTTCAGTGCTGGACCATCTTCCATCAAATGATAGAAAGATAAATTCTTTTTTGTGGATGACATTAGGTGGGACAAGATGGATGCTGAGTTGGAGAACTTGAGCCAGTGGAAGGCAAAACGGGTGAATCCCAATGAGTATAGTCTGACCCCGAGGGAGTTAGAGGATGTGAAAACGCTAGAGAAGGGGGATGAGGGCATACTAGATGTTATGGAGTACATGAGCCAGAGGATGCTAGACGCGGTTAAGATATATGGGCCAAACTCATGAAGCGAAGGTGTGTAATTTAATTGTTTGTTTCATTGTAAGGTTCTGATTAGTGTTTTAACCTTGTTTTATTTTGCAGAAGAGATGAACAAGTTCCTGGAAGCAACTGGTGGGATTGGCATTTGTAAAAAAGGAAAAGGGAAGAGGGCTGAGGTTGGGAGGCAAGGTGAGGTGAGCTCAGCATCTCAACCTGAGGTCCAAACCCTAGTTGTTTCCCAACCTAACAATGTTGGGGACGAGGTGACGATAGCTAAGGAGGGACCTGTTGTTGCAAAGAGGAGAATAATGGAGGAGCAGCAGTAGGAGGCTAGAGAAGAGGTGATGGAACCTGCCACCTTATCTCTTTGCATTGAGGTTGGGACTTCAACTACGACTGTTAAGGTCACAGCTGAACTTAAGGAGCAGGGATATATCGGCTTGCAGACAACCAGCTTCTACGATTCTAGGATGAGGAGCATAGGAAAAAAGTTCATCAACGCTTACTTCCCAAAGGTGGATCGCCAATGCGCAAGAGACAAGGTGGCTGTTAAAGGTTCGGTAGGGGTGGTGCGTCAAGCCCTTAAGGTATGATATTCCTATTTCGCTTGAAGTTCTAAGATAAAGATTTTGTTAAGTGTTTGCTGATTTGAGTTTAACCTATTGTGCAGGCTGTGAATCTTGTGAATGCATTGGCAAACGAGCATCACGAGAGCCTGAGGGATAGGATGTAGTTAAGGAAGGAGAATGTCGAGCTCATCAAGAAAAACGAGGAGGCTGAGCTTGAGGTGGCAAAGCTGAGATCAGAGATGGAGGAGCTTAGAAAGGAGAATGCCACCTTGAAGAGAAACTCGGAGCTCTCACATGAAAAATGGAAGATTTGGGAAGACGAGCTCAAGAAAAAGGAAAAAGAGTTGGACGAGGTGATAAGGGCAGTAGCTGAGTTGGAGCTCAAAGTTCACAACTCTGTTGAAGAGCATGTGGCAGAGTTTTTGAAGTCCAACACTTTTGAGGATATCATCAAACTCTACCAGCTCCCAACAACAATTGTAGCCTTCTCCGATTGCCAGAAGAAGGTGAAGTTGCAGTATCCTGACGTTGATGTGATGAAAATCACATTCAGAGATCAGGAGGGAGAAGTGGAAGAAGATGGGGAAAGTAGTACTGTTGACTTCTGTCCTGAGGTTATGTTGAAGTGGGACAGGGACAACAGAGGTCGAACCTTTTTCCCTTCGAACTTCATTCTTGAGTTCGTGCGATGGATGACGAAAGGAGCAAAGGTGCTTACAAACTGGATCAACCTGTTGAATAACTCTTCACTTCATTCATCTTTGTAAAAATAATTTGTTTGTAAACAATTAAAGTTTATGTAATAAATTCAATTTAGTATTTTAATGTGTTTGTTGACGTGCCAAAATGGATGGAGTTGCCATCTATTCAAATGAGGTGGGATAGATCACCAAGGTCTTCGTAGAAATTGACTAGGCTCAGAGGGTTGGTTAAGCATGGGGAAGGTGTTAGGTACTGTCACACCCCAGAACCCAAATCCGAGGACGCGACAGACGCCGTGCACTCGTGAGAGGGTCCCACAAATGCACAAGGCTCGGGAACTTATCCAATTCACATATGATACCACCAAAATCTGAAGATCAAATCTCTTGTAACTAATAATCCATTCAATGAATTTATAAAATTTTCAATTAAAATCCAATTTACAAGATCATGATCTATATCTAAAATCTATATCAATCTTGAAATGACTAGCCTTCTAACTCGTCACTTCCCATGGTTTCCCCGTCCTCGATTTTCCTTCCTGAAATGGTGGACAAGGAAAACTATAAGATAAACTCAGTAAGTAAAATATGGAGTGCTCATTATTAAACTCATAGCATGCTAACAAGTGTAATCACGAAAAACGGATACAGTACAGGAGCAAAATAGACGTCTCCTCTAAAGGTCACGACCAGTGTTATAAACCTCCCACTGGTAGGCACACTATTTGCTTGTGTATAACCCCCCACTAGCAGGGTTGAATGAACCGGTTCTATCAATAACATGTCGACATGTGCTAGCGTTTAACCCCCACTAGCAGGATCATCAATAACATAACCACATCAGAGACAAAACAGGTAGAAGTTAACAGAAAAATCATAATTCACAATCACTTTCAAATCATCAAGACAATCCATTAAATTTCAAGTAGGCCTGCTCAATTTAATGAAAAGCATAAAATTTCACTTCAAATCAGTTATACTTACTTTTGTATAAAACGGGTTTAGTCCCGCCACCACTTCAAAAACAAATCAAAACATGTTTTTAAAAATAGTACGGGCATTATCATAAATTTACTTACCTCACTCGCATAACATAGAAAATTCACTCCATAAAACCGAAGACTCGATCTCAGTGCTAACTGACAGAACGATCAAGAACCTAATCAAAATATTCCAGAAGTAATACCAGACTATCACAAATTCAAACTGAAATCATCATTAAGACTACCCTTAATTACGATGCTATTTCTATAAATCTCCACATTATCAGATATCTCCAAATTTGTTCTTATATTACAAACTAATCATTTAAATCCCCGTTAATTGTTGACACTCGGTGTGTGAACAGTAATATGTGAACAGTGTCATGAGCAGTAACCACAACGTGAACAGTAACTCAAACTTCCAAAATTGGCCAAAACACTGGCTAATCTCATGGGATTTTCTCTCCAAAAATCACAGCAGTCAATTAACATTCAATCACATAAATCCCACTTAAATTAATGCTTAAATTTGTCCTAAAACTACCGGAATTATCCCCTAATTTAGCAAACATTCGGACAGCTTATGGGGCAGTAATTAACTAATAAAATTTCGGGCTTGGAGCAATCAACATACCAAAATTTTCCTAGCAGCAGCACTGGACCTGGCAAGGGGAAGAGGCCGCGGGAATTTGGGGAGAAGCTCACGGGCTACCAAAATTCAAGAAACCAAGAGCAATTAGGGTAAACCCGAGTTAAATCAAGGCTAAAAGGATGGATTAATGGCTGTTCTTACCGAAAAAAATGCCCAGAAATCACCCACAATCAAGAGCAGCCGGTAGACAGAGCAAAGCAGATCCGGATTTCCAAACAGGGGGGAAGAATTTCTGGGTTCAAATCTGGTTTTTGGACAAGAAAAGAAGGATAAAATCAAGCCTCCTCACCGGTTTTCCAAGGCATGGCCGGGTTCCCTTTTTTTTTTCTCTCGGGTTGTAGCAGGGTCGAGAAGAGCAGAAGCACGCGGGGAAGAAGAAAAGAAAGAAAGAGAAAAAAGAAAAAGAAAAGAAGCCATCCTTATCCAAAATCTTTTTCCTTTTTAAGCCCCTCAACTTTAGAATTTTGGTTATTAAGCCCAAAACAATATTTTTCCACAATTTAGTCCCTAACTCACTTATTTATTGTAGAAATTTTTGGGGTATCACATGCACCCCACAACTTCCAAATAATATGGTTACCACACATTTTAATTTTGGAGACTTTTCAATTTTATATCAAAATAATAATAATAATTACCAAAGAAAAAAAAAATTCAAAAACCCCATCATTGTCTTTTTTCGTTTATTTATTTATTTATTTTTATTTCTCCTTTTTTTTCAATTGTTTATCAATAATAGCTACAAAAAAAAAAATCACTCAAGAAAAATTAAACAAGTACAGTCCGTCATCATTTGCCTTTTTCCTCGTTTCTGTTTCTTTTGTTTCTTTTTCTATATATATATATATTTTTCTCTTTCGTTTCTTTTTTTTTTTTTTATGTAATGCATTTCAAAAGAACAGCAAATCTCAGAAAAGAAACTTTATGATAGAAAACAAAATTTGTTCATTATCTCAGATTACCGGAGCACAAACTAAATCACAGTACCCATATCCTAGTAGCTTCTAAATGATACCCTAAACTTAAAATGACTATAATTGATTTTGTTAAATTACTCTGATTAAACAAGGAAACAGCCATGAAACCAAGTGACAAATAAGACTGGGGACAAACAAATAAAGGGAGAAAATATGTATGCAACAAGAAAACACCCAATAAAAATTTTCTCTAGATTAATATAGCAACCAAGAAACAAAAGAAACGAAGAAAAAGGAAACAGATGCAGAAAACTAAGATTCAAGATCCAAATTCTTCCATATTCTCAAGAAAACACACCTGAAAAGGACAAAACCAATTATTTATTTGCTGCAAACTTCAAAATGCCAGATTTCTTCCTTCTTTTGCTTCACACTATTTGTTGGCTCCCAAATTTCTTCCTTTCTCCCTCAATTTCCCCTCCCCCTAAGCCCAAGGTGCCCCCTTTTTTATACAAAAACAAAGAGAACTCCAATCCTTTTCTAATTCTAAATTCTAATCCCAATCCCCAAAATTACAGATAATAATCTAATTCTATTCGAAATTGGAATTCTAAAACTAATCTAGTCTTTTACACATCTTCCCTCTTTCAAGACTAGATTCATACCTTTTAAAGATCAGGACTCCTCATTTGAATTGACTTTGAAAACTTCTTCTTCAATTCTTGATAAGGACTTCAAATCCGAAAATCTCTTCTTGTGTTGTTGTGATCTATCTAAACTTTGTGTGGATTTAGAGATAAATCAAAAGAATTTGGGAGTTTTGGGACAGTGGCTAGCAGCAAAGCAAGAGGAAGCAAGAATCGTGAAAATTGAGGGCTAGGGTTCGTTTGAACCCAGCATCTCTTTTTTATTTTTTAGCCCATTGGTCAAAACGGCGTTGTTTTGCCATTTTCTCCTCTCAGCCCTTCAAGTTTCCAGCCTTTATAAAAATAGTCCATTACCTTCTAATTTTATCATTTAGGCCCAATGAAAATTGGGTTATGGCAGTTGGCCCCTCTTTACATTTTTTTTTTTTTTTTGTAAAAAAGAAAAGTAAAGAATAAAAGAATAACCCAATTTGAAGCTTTGAAAACAAATTATAAGTGCAAGCTTCATTGTCTTCCTTGAGATGTGATATTCATTTCTTCTTCTCTAAAAATGCGATCTTCATTTAGTATGTGACTTCTAAGATGCAGTCTTCATCCTATCCTTTGCGAAATGTGGTCTTCATCTCTCCTTCTTCTTGAGATGCCACTTCATTTCTTCTTTTTCCTAAGATGCAACTTCATCTAGGATGTGAGTTTTTTGAGACTTAACTTCGTCTTTCTTGAGATGCAACTTCATCCCTCCTTCTTCCTAAGATGCAACTTCATCTAGGATGTGATTTTTTGAGACGCAACTTCGTCTTTTTTGAGATGCAACTTCATCCTTTCTTCTTCTTGAGATGCAACTTCATCTAGGATGTGATTTTCTAAGACGCAACTTCGTCTTTTCTGAGATGCAACTTCATCC
>BPVZ01000113.1:850335-893163 GCA_020521535.1 Rubroshorea leprosula
GCATTCGACGAGCTAAAGTCTTATCTTAGTTCGCCACCTTTACTGACTAAGGCCGTAGACGGAGAGATTCTCTATTTGTATTTGGGAATTTCAGATGAAGCCATTAATTCAGTTCTGGTGAGAAAAGAATCCAAGCAGCAGAAACCAATCTATTATATCAGCAGTGTGCTGCATAGAGTAGAGCTGAGGTATCTTATAGCTGAGAAAGCAGCTTTAGCAGTCGTCACTTTGGCCAGGAAGTTGAGGCCATATTTCCAATCACACCCAATCATTATCCTTACAGACCAACTTTTTTGACAGATTCTACAAAAGCCAGAATGCTCTGGGAGATTAATTAAGTGGGCAATAGAACTAGGGGAGTTCGAAATAACATTTCAGCAGAGATCTACAATCCGAGCTCAAGCACTGGCAGATTTTATTGTAGAGTGCACTCCAGGTCATTCAACCCCTAATCCAAAACCCAACGACTGGACCTTATATGTTGATGGGGCATCTAGTAGTAAGGGTTCAGGAGCTGGTGCTCTCTTGATTGGCGCAGATGGATACCGAAGCGAACATGCCCTGAAATTTAACTTCGATGCAATAAACAACATGGCTGAGTATGAATCTCTGCTGCTTGGTCTACAGCTAGCATTGGAGTTGAAAATCAGCACGATCCAAGTATACAGTGACTCCCAGCTGGTGGTGAACCAAATCAACTAAATCTACGAAGTCGTTGATCCTGTGATTGTGAAATATGTAGCCTTGATGGCTGAACTGAAGTGCAATTTCCAGAAATTCTGTCTGAGCAAAATTCCCCGAATTGAGAATGAACAGGCAAATTCACTCTCTAAATTTGCCTCTGATAGCTCTTTAAGTTCCAGATCAGTTTTTGTGGAGGTCTTAGATGAACCAAGCTTCATGAAGCCACGGATGATGGAGATCAGCACAGACCCTGACACACTGAGTTGGACTGACTCAATTATCTCCTTTTTACGAGATGGGATAGTACCTGAGGACAGGCAGGAGGCAATGAAGTTGAGGAAGAAAGCATCTCGGTATACACTCATTGATGGGGTCCTCTATAGAGATCATTGTCACTCCCTCTTCTACGGTGCTTAAACCTCTACGAAGCTAAGTATGCACCTCGGGAGGTACATGAAGGTGTCTGCGGAAGTCACGTTGGTGCTAGAACTCTGGCCCACAAAGCCTTAAGATAGGGATACTATTGGCCAAACATGTATAAAGATGCCATTCACTTTGTCCAAAGATGTCTGAAGTGCCAATTCTTTGCACACCTAACTCACCAACTAGCAGAAAAGCTCACAAACTTGGTAGCACCATGGCCATTTGCTCAGTGGGGACTGGATCTTTTGGGCCCATTTGTGAAAAGGGTTGGTGGTGTAACCCATCTGATTGTTGGTGTAGATTATTTCACAAAATGGGTTGAAGCTCGGCTATTATCCAGTCTTACCTCTAAGAAGGTCAAAGACTTTGTTTTTATCTCGATCATCTGCAGATATGGGATCCCGAATCAAATTGTGGCTAATAATGGAACTCAATTCAACTGCACCTCTTTTTGAGATTTTTGTTCCAACTATGGGATCAAATTACAGTTCACTTCGGTTTACCATCCAGAGTCAAATGGTATGGTAGAATCTGTTAATAAATGCATTTTAGAAGGAATAAGGCCGAGGTTGGAACAGCACAAGGCCAAATGGGCAGACGAGCTCAACAACGTCCTTTGGGCATACAGAACAACGAGCCGAACTGCCACAGGTACTATTTCTAACCCAAGTTTCTTTTACTCTATTTTCATTCTATCTCACTCCCTCACCTAAAATTCTACCCTAGATCAAATATGCATAGTATGTAAAGCATATTCTAAAGCATATAATTTCATGAAAAAGGTGAAACACCCTATCACCTGGCCTTTGGTACTGAAGCAATCATTCCTATTAAAATAAGAGTCCCAAGCTTCCAGGTCACCCATTCCGATGAAGGACGAAATGGACAACTGCTTCGGGAAAATCTTGATATGCTTGATGAAGTCAGAGAAGAAGCACGACTTCAAACTCTTGTATATAAGCAGAAACTAGCCAACTTCTACAATAAACGAGTCCTTCCTCGAACTTTCAAAGTAGGAGATCTTGTTCTCAGAAAAGCTCGCCTAACAGGGTTTGAAACTCATTTTGGCAAACTGGCCCCAAACTGGGAAGGCCCTTATACAGTGGCCGAAGTGCCACACCCTAGTGCCTATATCCTCTAAGACGCTGAAGGGAAGAGAGTTCCTAGAGTCTGGAATATCAATAACTTGAAGAAATTTTACCCATAATAAAATTCTTTCAAGTGATCTATGTCTTACTATTCTTTACACTTCTTACTTCGTGATTGTTGGGATTCATGTTATCTCTTATTCTATGTATTCGAGGTTAATCAGTTCACTCATTCCTTGAATGTCACTCCTATTAATGAATGTCACTTCACATATGAAGTGCTTTATTTCCTTTTAATTCATTTGAAGCGAGTTACTTCTTCCTAATTCGTCTGAAGTGGTTTACTTCTCTTTAGTTCATTTCAGAAGTGATTAACTTCTTTTTATCTCTGAAATGATTAACTTTCCTTCAAAACATATCTCAAGTAATCTCAGTTCTTCTATCAATATAAAATAACAAAAATGTAAAGCAAACACAACATATGATTTCAAAACTGAATTTTCATTCAAAGTAAAAAGTTTTACAACAGATTATTTTACTGTTGTTACAATAAAAACATAAAAGAAAAAATAACAAACAAAAATTATTTTTCTACTAGAAGAGGTGGCTCAACTGGCTCCTACTCAGCTAGAAGAGGTGGCTGTGTTGGCTGCTGCTCGTCTGGCAGAGGAGGCTGCTCATCGTCAGAAGGAACTGGATGAACCTCCACTTCTGGAATTGGTTGGCTCTCATCCACTTCAGTTCCTTCCACTCCTGCCTCCACTTCATCTTCCTCTACCTCTGCCCCTTCTTCCTCCATTGCAACGAACTCGAAGTCAAACTTTGGAGGGAAAACAGCGCGTCCATCTGCATCATGCTGCCACCTCAGTTTGATCTGAGGACGGAAGTCTACTGACATGCTCTCACCGTTCTCCTCCACTCCTTCTTTTTGCTCGTCGAAGGTGATCTTTGTAATATCTACTTCGGGATATTCAGCCTTCACCTTCTTTCTACAGTCCGTGAAAGCAATGATGGCAATTGGCAGCCGGTACAAGTTGACGATGTTGTCAAACGAGCTGGAGCTAATGAAGTTGCTGATGTGCTCTTTCATCCCATTGTGCACCAACATCTACACATTCTCCTTTAGCTCCACAAAAGCATCCTTCATTAGCGTTATTTCCTTCGCCTGAGCCTCACGCTTGCTTTCAAAGATCCTTCATTTGCTCTCCTCAAAGACGAGCTTAGTGCTCAGGGAAGACCTCTTTTGCTCTAGTTGCTTCATAACTGGAACCACCTCGTCCAACACCTCTTACATCTCCTTATTCTTCTTCTCCAACTCTTCCTTCTCCTTCTGCAGCTGGTCACACTGCCTTTGCAAGAGGGAGCACTCCTTCACACTATCCATGAACTCCTGGGCTAGACCATTCACCCAGCTCGCGCTCTACAATTCAAAGCAGAAGTTAAGAGCGAAAGAAGAGAAGAAGAAGGATATTAAACAAACAAACAACACCAATAACTACAAACAACTTCACATACCTTTAAAACGTGCTTCACCACCGAAGCCCCACAGTACCTCAGAGCCTCATCCTGTGCGTGACGCTTGTCCACTTCGGGGAAGGTGGCGTTGATAAACCTCCTAGCCCCCGTCATGTTCTTCGCCTCGAACAGGCTACTCTAAAAGGACAAAGGGGGAACAAGGCCCTTTCCCTTGCTAGGGGCTCATACTTCAACCTCCTCCTCAGATTCCCTGAGCTCAGGATCGAGCTCAACAAGAAGAGGCCTAGGTACGAACTGGGGAACCTCGCTCCCCCTCTCCTACTCCTCCATCACTTTCTTCTTCTTCTGTAGTGCCCCTCTCTTCTCCCTACTTTTTCTCTTCAACTGCAGCTCTGGCTCTTCCTCTTCCACTCCGGCTGCAGTACTAGGCACTACCTCATTTCCAACTCTTCCCTCATCCACTTGTTTGGTTGAAGTCCTTGACTTCTTCCTTGGCTTCTTAGGGATGGTCGCTCCTCCTGCAGCACCCAAAAATTTGTCCATTTTAGCTGCAGAACAGGAAACACACAGTATCAATCACACAGTTATATATTCTACATTCAGTACTACAATGCAAATTAAACAAACCTTCACTTAAAGCGCTTGACCCATAGAGCTCAACAGCTTCTATGCATTCTGCACTAGTGAGGTCCATGATGTTCAGTAAATCCCCCCCTTCCTCACTAACTTCCTCACCTCTTCCTCCTCATCTTCATTTAAACTGAATTTATTCTGGTTGGCTCTTTTAGCCTTCTAGGATGCTAACATCTCTACCTCGGCGTCCCCCCTCTCCCATTCTGTATCATCTACAAAAAAGAATTTTTCCTTCCATCCTTTAATGGATGAAGGACCCGTAGTAAATAAAGCCCTACTCTCCCTATTAGCTACCCTAGGGGTGAAATAATACTACCCCTTATCCTTCCTACTACCCCCTTTTAAAACAAAAAAATACTTAAACATATTTACAGTTGGCACTTTAATCCCTTGAGCTCGACAATAAACCAAAAATCATATTATTACCCTCATAGTGTTGGGAACTAACTTTGTCAACCCTATGTTGTAATCTAAAAGAATACCCACTAGTAACTCAGGAATTGGAAACCTAAGCCTGGCTATCAAATAGTGGGCATACACGGGCATCCAATGATCCCGAGGAGCAGAACACGCTCTCTCCTCCACCCCAACTGGCCTAACTAACACTCGGGAAGAGATCTCGTAATTCTCCACTAAGTGACCCAGGTTATCCCTGGTCCCAAGTTCAGATCTGTACTGCTTCACCTCTTCCACTATGTCTACATCTACATCATAACCTCTCTCTCTCCTACCCTTTACTTCTACCACAGTGATGGATACACTATCACCCCCCAACCCCTACCACCTCATTTCCCCCAACCCCAACCACCTCATCTCCTCTCACCCCCTCCACCGTTTTCTCTAAACTAGATGGAGATGGACTACTCTCCAAGTCCATGCTACCATACTGCAGGGGCATCACCTCACTCCCTACTACACTTACTGTTTCTTTTGAAGACATTTTCTCAATCTCTGCATGAAGTAGGGGGGAGGAATGAAGTCAGGACCCCCTAAAATAAAAAAAAAATAAAAAAAATAAAAAAAAAACCCCTCTAACGCACATTCAAAATCATTCTCACTTCTAACCCTAACTTCCTTCAGAGGACTCTAAATCAACCACAGAAAGGGAGAAAGGAGAGTGACACTTCGACTAAACCAAAATCAGAGGTTAGTATACATTACCTGATTTCGGTTTCGAAAGCTTGATGTAGAAATCTCCAAATGATGCAGTAGTTCACGCGCAGGAAGCACACAATAAAGCTTTTTGCAGAAATTTTGTAGAAAATGAAATGCAAGTAAATTTCTTTCTGCAGAAAAAATGCCTATTTATACCTCTGGGCAAAATTAGATCTCAACGGCTGGGATTCGTTTAATCTTACGGTTCTTATTTACACCGTTTGGAATTCAACGGTCAACCCCAAACAGCACCGTTTTGAACTCGACTGTTCGTTTTTTTTTAAATCTGTCCGTTTAACTGTTGCAGTTATCTTTTTACGGCTGCATTTATTGCGCACGTCATTCAAAGGACAACTGTCACACCACGTACTGCCCTTTTGTCAGACTTCTCAGACTTTCGTATTTGTACTTTGGATATTCTTGTTTTTTACAATCATTATCTTCCCAAATCTTCATTTCAAATCAACATTTTCTATAATCTGAAACTCATAAAAAATTTCAAATTATCAATAAAGTTAGGATACAAATAAGGGTTTTGGTCGTTAACTTTTGAGTTTTTCACGAGTTTCAAATTATAGAAGATGTTAATTGGAAGTGAAAATTTTAAAAGGTATTAGTTATAGAAAACAATAATGTCCATAGTGCAATTAGATAATTTTTTAATTATTATTTATTTACCATATAAAATTAATATGTCAAGCTTTATATAAAAGTTAAATTGAGACAATTAAATCACAGTGAAAGTAGTAAATAACACAGAAGAAAAAGCCAAAGACAATGGTACATGTCACACCATAAATTGCATCTTGCATGGTAATAACGGAAAGGACCATTGCAAACAAATTAAATAGATCCACTTTACTAAAATAACTGTTTCAATTTCCTATTTATATAGCATTGCTATGGCTATCATATCGCTTGTTTTATCAACATGATGAATAGTGATGTGGAAAATGTAATTGCACCAAACCAGAAGTTCCTCTTCAGTCCGCGTCTACACTCCGGATTGACCTGCAAAGCCCCGAGGTGGAACTTGGGGTAAACACTCTGATGCTTAAGTCAGCAATAATCGGGACTACCTTTAGAACGGAGATAAAAGGAGCTTAGGGTTGGTTTCAATTACCTTTTTTACGTGGCCCCTGGGGGGTATTTATAGGCTTCAATGAGGAACCCACGTGGCATGCCAAGTAAGATAATCGAAGTGTGACATGTCCCTTAAGGAGATAAACTCAGGACCGGCTACAAATTCAGGACCGGAGAGTCATGTAATAAATCAGGTGTGGATATGCCCACTGTATTTATCGTACAGCCGTTTGACCAGAAATGCTGGGTTTAACTTCACTTCTGTTATCAAGGAATTGTGATAGTACGTCCGAGGTCCTTAATCTCGGACTTATCCTTACACTATTCCCCCCCTCCCCCCCCCCGAAGTCATTCACTTGTGAATGATGTTGTCGAAGACAATGGGAGTAGTGCATAAATAGAAATGAAAGGGGACAAAAATATTAAAGATGAGTTACAGGGGTAAAAGTAAAAATAAGAATTAAATTCTGTAACCCAAATGCATATATGGCCGAAGCTAATAGCGTAATATGCGATATGGGGTCATGTTGGCCATGCCCAAAATAAAATGTGATTGGAGCGATTATGACCGTAGTCATGATAAAAAAAAATGACCGAAGTCAATGCGGTCGTAGCCATAGTAAGAGGTGATGACCAGAGTCATGGTGGCTAGAGCCTGTAATAAAAAGTAATACTGGAGTTACAATGTAACCAGAGCCGTGATAAAAAATGATGACCGGAGTCATAATGGCCGGAGCTGCGATAAACTATAATGACCGAAGTCATAATGGCTGGAGCCGTCATAAACTATAATGACCGGAGTCATAATGGCCAGAGCCATAATAAAATATAATGACCGGAGTCATAATGGTCGGAGCCAAAACGAAGCATGTGACACTAGGTCACCGTGGCGGTAGCCAAAGTGAAACGTGTGACAGTAGGTCACTATGGCCGAAGTCGATGTGAAATGTGATGCAGGATTATTGTGGCCGAAGCCGAAGTGAAACACTTGCAAAAATTGAGAATGTGTAAAAGTGAGCGAAGGTGTTGAAATGGGCTTAAGTGGGCCCATGACCTATAATAAAATTGGTAAGGTTAAGTCTTTGAATAAGACAATTGAAAAGTTGAGATTCTCAATTAGAAACAAATAAGTTTTGATTCTTGATTAGTAAACTTTTGAAAGTTGAATTCCTCATCAATTTTATCTTTCCCAAATTAATTCTAAAGATCCTTGGAGATAGTTTCTACCAAAAAACATAAATTTTATAGTTCCAAGTACTCATTCTTTTCTATCATCTCCATTTTTATTTGATTACATATTCCAAATCTATGTAACATGTAATAAATTTTTTTTTTTGTATAGATGAAAAATCATTTTATTGTTTTTTTCTTTATGTAAATCATGCACACTTTATTCTTAATTAAGAGCAATAGGATTTGTACATCAGTGATCAAATGCCCTATCTCCTGTTACAAGGTGTGTTATAAACTTTGGTGCTCTACTTACCTAGGAAAAGTCATCCTCTGCTTGGAACGCCTTTTTTGCTAGTTCATGAGCTATGGAGTTTCCACTGCGACGAACATGTTGTAGGCAACATATGGTGAAAGATGCCATGAGATTCTTATAGTCTAGAATGATATATCCAAGGTTGGAATTCAACAAAAAAGTATCACAATTGATTGCTATGATGATGCTTGCGTAATCAGTCTCCACAACAACCTTGTTGATCATAAGGTCCCTCACCTATTTCAAAGCTTTTCACAGGTTACATGCTTCACTTTCTTCAATTGAGATCAACCTATATTCCTTAGACATCATAGCAGCTATCACCTCCCTTAATGAGTTGTGCCACAGTTCCCAATCCATAAAGCTCTTGTTATGCAAATATTGCTCCATCTACATTGATCTTTATGAGCCCGGCATCAAGTGGCCTCCATTGCGTTTCACTCTTCCTTTGCACACTAGCAGCCTGCCGACCTCGTGATAAAAGAGCAACATTGTGTTCCTACAGAACGAATAAAGCCTTCACTATTATTTGCTTAGGTTCCATAGTCTTGCCTTCCCATAGAGTCTCATTCCTAGAGCACTATAACCTCTAGCATAAGATGCAAAAAAGGTTCAGTTTCTCCAATCCCAGAATAACTGTCATGGCCTTGAAGAAACCAACAAAGTTGTCTACATGAAACTCTGATACTCTAAGGCTTAATGGGGAACCCAACCACACTGCCTAGGCCACAAGACAAGCCATAAAACAGTGGGCCACAATTTCAATATCTATGTGGCACATTAGGCACTCAAGATCAACAACTATTCTTTTTTATTGTAAATTCATCATAGTGGGGAGAATGTCTCTATATGCACTCTAAACCAATAAGAGCAAACCTTCTCTGGTATATTTAGAGTCGAAATATGGTGCCCTCAAAAGCTAGTGGTGGAGTTAGAGGGATCAACGAAGAGACTTCGCATGTGAATTGCTTGGTGATACTTGGATCAAACTAAATAATTTCCATCTCGTGTGAAAACCCATATCCAGCCATCACTCATTTTCAACTAGCTCAGTGGTATCGACATAATTAACTACGCTTCATGAGAGATAAAAATATTCATAATCAAATCCCTCCGCCATGTACATGTGTCCTCATCTATAAGATCACTGACATACCAAAGCTCACAACCTTCAAGATATGAAGATTGGACAAAGAATTAAGTACCACTAGGGATCCAGGGATCACCCCATATAAGTGCGCTACGGCTATCACCTAATAGTCGTCTACAGCCTTGTTTCGGTAGTTCCTTCAAGCACCAAATGCGGTGCCATATAAGACTCAACATGAGCTTTAGCTTTGACCTTAAAAAGTCGCTGCAAGGGAAATATCTAGCTTTTAGCACCTTTGCCGCCAAAGATTCAATGTTAACTAGCATTCTCCAACCCTATTTAGCTAACATTGCTATATTCAATTCATGGAAGGCTCGAAAACCTAGTTCGCCACATTTCTTTGGTAAGGCTGGCTTTCTCCACTCCATCCAATGGATTTTGTGAGTATCATCTCCTCCTCCCCTCTAGTATCCATTCATAAGTTTCTCTAGCTTTAAGCACAATGTGAGGGGCAAGCAGAAAAGCCCTACAATATAAGTAGGAAAAGACTACAGTACTGATTTAATTAAGACTTCTCTTCTTGCTTTAGACAAAGGTTGCTCACACCATTCATTCACCTTTGTCCAAAACTTTAACTTTAGGCTCAAGAAAGCTGCCATTTGAGATTGTCCTACATGAGCCAGAAGACCTAAGTACCTTTTTTCTTGTTTTGTTTCTTTCATCCCTAATAGTCGACGGATTCTAGACTTGGACAGTTACTGCACATTACTACTAAAGGTAACAAAGGATTTCTGCATATTGACAACTTATCTCGACACTTGTTCGTAATCTTTTAAGATACTTAGCAAATTCTTGGCTTTAGTTTTCCCAAAGAAATAAGTAACTATCATCTACGAAAAGGATATGAGAAATCTTTGGTGCCTGCCTACATATCCTCACCTTGTGTATCAACTTTTGCTGTTTAGTTTCCTTGATCATAGTTGTGAGGCCTTCTACAATAAGGATAAACAAGTAAGGTGACAATAGGTTTCCTTGGGGCAAACCTCTTGATAATAGTACCTTATCGGATTGCACACCATTTAGGAGAACTATGTATTGAATAGATCTAACACATGCCATAATTAACCTAATCCAATCTTCTACAAAACCAAAAGCATGCATGACCTGCATAAGGGATGGCCATTCCACTCAATCAAATGCCTTACTTATATCTAGTTTCACTACTTGCCAGCCTTTTTTTCTATGGCCCTTGTTGCGCACATAGTGCAAAATCTCAAAGGCAATCATAGCATTATCAATGATTAGTTTGTTGGGAAGGAAAGCACTATGCTCTAAAGAAATTACATGTTGTAGCACCTATTTAAATCGATTTTCTAGGACTTTTGCTAAAATATAGTAAATGATGTTACATGAACTAATAGGGTGTAGATCAGTCATGCTTCTCGAGTTGACTTATTTGGGAATGAGCACAATATGGGTGAAGTTTAAACCAACAGGTAATGCTCCTTCGCCATTTAAGAAGCTTAGGCATGGGGCCACCACATCCTTTTTAACAATTTCCCAAAAATTTTGGAAGAAACCTAGTGAAAAACCATTCAGCCTAAGGGCCTTTGAGAGATTCACTTGGAAAAGAGCAACAGTGATATCTTTTTCTATAAATTCTCATAGTAGGAAAGCATTATCCTCATCTGAAACTATTCACCTTATTCCTACCATCACTTAGTCACATTTTACTAGATATGTTGTGGAGAAAAGAGCTGTAAAATAATTTGTAGCTATTTGTTTCATCTCCTCTAGTTTAGTGTGCCATTCCTCATTCTCTCCCATCAGTCCTTCAATTTTATTCAATTCTCTTTGCCTTGATGCACGTCGATGGAAAAAACAAGTGTTACAATCACCTTCTTGAAGCCATATCTCCTTGGAATGTTGTTTCCACATCACCTCTTCCCTTTCTAACCATTCCTCCATCTTATTGGGTTTCTTGGCTTCCTTAGCCAGTACTTCTTCTAATCTAAGTTGTAATCATGTGAGTCTATGTCTTTTATGCACTATCAAAGCTTCTCATTTACACGGACAAAATGAGATCAATTCCAACTCTCAAGTTTGCACGAACAGCTATGTATTTTAAGTGTAAGGCCTTTCTAGTCTCCACTACTATCAACTGACTCCCAATTGGATTGTACTACTTCTTGGCATGTGTTGTCACAAAGTCACATGTTCTCGAATCTGAATTTCCTTCTTGGCCAATTCGTTCTATCCACCTTACCATCTAAATTAACCTACAAGGGGGTATGATCAAAAAATAAAGGGGGTAATGGACTTACCTTTGTAGCTGGAAAAAGATTCCTCCATGTGGTGGTCACTAAGCAACGGCCCAACTTTTCTTTCGTTCGACCTTACCTTCATGTAAATCAACTCCTCACCATCTGCAGTTCTGTTAGATCAATCACTAATTACTCTCTAAAAACCCCGTAGCATCCAATCTGGTTGTGGGGCACCTCCTATGTTCTCATCAGAGCTTAAAAGATCATTAAAGCCCCCCTAATTAGCCATGGTAATGATGGCTTTCTCGCCAATTCTCGTAGCAGCGCCCAAGATTTCCTTATGTTCTGTCTCTTAGGAAAACCATAAAAACAAGTGAAACGCCATTTGTCTTGATCAACTCTTACTACTTCCATGTCAATATGATTTGCAGAATAAGACTTTAGGTGTAATTGCATCTTCTTGCCCCACATCATTGCTAATCCACCACTACAACCAATTCTTTCAACCATAAAACAATGTTGAAAACCAATCTTCTCCTCACTTGTTCCATGCTCCTTCTATTTAGTAATGTCTCACACAAAAACACCACATTGGGCTTCTTTAGTCCCACCAATTCAATGAGACTTCCAGTTGTTCAAGGGTTCCTAAGCCCCCAACAATTTCAACATAATAGATTCATGGCAAGTGATAAGCTTGCATAGTAGGACCCATTATTATAGTTACTATAATATCAGTTTTTCCCCCACTCATACTTCTCTTTTCAATGCTTGGCAGTTCAGTTGTCATAGGCTCCAAAAGTTCATCCTTTTGGTTCAGGATGCTTGAGTATGAGTTACCCGATTAGTCATCTATCGATGTCGTGCCTTATTCTTCCAGGTTCTAGTCTTCACAAAGGTTCTTTCTCTCTTTGGACTAGAGGAAAAAAATGAAAAATGAGCCCATGTCTTTTCCTTTGTCATTGTGGACTGAGTTTTGTAATATGTGGGCTTGTTGGGTATCGCCTATATGTGGCCCATTGTCCACCAATAAAGAATTTGAAACTTTTTGGGTGCTTTCCCTCTCAAAATCTCCACCAATTTTCTGGCAGTCCCATCAATCTCACCACTCATTGGCTTCTTTGTGTTATCAATTATGTTTGGACATAACTCACCTTCCCTTAGCGAGGCTATTAATCCCAAGTTAACATTTTTTATCACATTCGCGACATTAAGCTCTAACAAATTCAATTCGTGATTTGCTCCTCCGAGGTTTGCACCTATACATAATCCATCATCCCGCCAATCACGGTTCTTTCTCCCACTGTGAGATTCTTGCATCTCCCATGCTCATGAACTTTCCATGTTTTGGCCTACACACCTCCGTTGTGCCTTCTCTGCCACATAGTGACTGGAGCCATCTCTAAGCCACTTACTAATGTTAGTATATCTAGCTAGTTGTGCTCGTTGTGATATTACTCAAAGATTATCATTATATGGGCGAGTTGTTGTTCTCACCATTTCCATTTATAACTCACAATCCTAATCTACATGGTCTAACTTGCCACAACAGTAGTAGAAGTTTTGAAGGTGTTCATAACGAAAGGACACCTAAATCGACCCTTCCTTTAATGAGAGTCTCACTCCTCTTCGAAGTGGCCTTCTAGTATCAATACCTACTCTTACTCGGATAAATTTAGACCCCTAGGCATCCTTATCCCCTACATCAATATCAAGAAGTCGACTTACCTTGGTACCAATTCATCATCCTATTTTTTCTATTAGACAATCTAGTGGTAAGCCATGAATTTGAACCCAAAAAGGAACTTCAAACAGTTCCTCCTCTGTCACCTATCTACCCCCTTATGCCTTCTTTAATACCATGGTATGATTGACAAAATGCCAAGGGCTTTCCACCATCACTCATTGCATGTCTACGAGATGGAAAAAATAGAAAGCAAAAAGGTTTTCACCTAAGATCTGTATGTGCATGCCTTTTATAGTCCTCTAGACATTAGCTAGCATTTTCTCCAACGTTGTCAAATTGTACCGCCTCCTTATCAAAAGTGTGTCAACTAGACACCTCCTTGTTGCTCCTACCAGTTGATTGTCTTACTCGTTGGCTTTGAGATCTAGCCCCACATCTTCCTCCACAATCAATGACAACTTTTCCTTGAGAGCCACTATTAGGTCTTTGATGTTTGGTGCAACCATCAATTTTGGGATCTACTTTGGTCGTAAATGAAGGATTTTGCATAAAAACTAGAGAAAACCAGAGTTGTTTGACTCCCACCACTAGGAGAAGAAAACACTCTCAAGCTTAGAGAGAAAAAACCTCAATTCTAATAGTTACACAATGCTAGCAAAATTTTTCACCAAAAATGTCGATACCTTGTGGAATCTCAATTGCTTTTCGCTTCGAAGTTTCTAAAATCATTTTATTGTAGATTTTGAATAACATAATGAAATTAAATAAAAAAAATTTATTCAATTATATAATAATAATAATCTTTATTTTAATCCTATAAAAAATCTTTATTTAAGGAAAAAGGATGCAGATGGGACAAGGTGACCCAACATTTGAAAATGATATCACCTTTTAAAGTAATGAGATCGTGTGGTCAAATAAAATGATGATACATGTACTCTTTAAATTAAAAATATAATTAAAATATGTGGTGAAATCGTGTGGCCTAATGAAAATGCATCATCAAATCATGTCCTATTTTCAAAAAAAAACTTGTTCCTAGTCTCGTTGTAACACAAGCAACATGATAGAATGTGAAGACGATTTTGATTGCTTCATTATCAATGCAATAGTTGTACAACATGGTCAAAGACATTGTTCAAACTTAGTATAGTCATATTTCAAAGTCTTCATTAAGGTACTCTAAATTGTAAACCAAGAAGATCAACAACTTAGCAATGCCTTGAGTTATCAATTTCACAAGTTTAAGCAATTCGATGGTAATGGTAATTAATCCTAGGCAACACATTACTTGTTTTTGTTGAAACTGGGAACATTATGGAAATAAAAAGGGATCTTTTCGCCAAGTAATCTGTGTGCGCACTCAAAGGAAACACATTTAAGTGTGACACTAATTTAGAGCCTAAGTTGATAAACAATTGAGAGCAAATGGAATGTCAGTTCTTGAATTAATTTTACAAGCACTTATAGAACAGTAAGCATGATGGAACTCATAAATGCTAAATAATGGATGGATGAGTCTATGGTCAACTACATCAATCGTTGGTGATAAAAGCTTATTCCATCTTCACTACAAGGAAATTCACTAATGTCATTTTAGATATAGGCTTGGTGCCAACATAAATTAGAAGGTTAACAAACATTCCATGGGTACATCGTTGATTACCAAACCCATAAATTGGTTCATCATATTCATCAAGGAGGTTAGATTCAACTTTATTTTTTGGAAACAATCCTAATAAAGGAAATTTGGTGAACTTCTCATGTCAATGAACACCTTGGTAATGTTGTTATTTCAAGGTGCACAATGGCAACAAATGGATCAACATGAGGCATAACAACATCAAGCTCCTTGTCAAGTCTCTTATGATCATATGAGCTGAAAGTAATTGTTGCATTCTCCCACTTCGCTTCTTCAAATGGTCTCTTCAACAATTGATGCATACCAAGAGACATCACTTGTCTTGTATGTGCCTCACGGCTTCTTGAAATACCAACATGCATTCTTCTTGATATCATATTCATGGCTCTTGTTGGTGGTGTAATCTTATGTAACTCATTCTAGGCTTACCTTCAAGTTATGGCCTTTCGACCTACTATTTTGGCCTTTTCCTTTTCTATTTTATTAGTTTTCACCTCAAAAGTGTCTTCCACTATCCCCTTAATAAGCATTATTTTGGTATCCTCCTTCATTCCTAGTCTAATACCTCAAACTAGCACTCATATACCCCAAGCTCTATGGCTTTCCATAATCTTACAAAAAGTGTGTATGGCTTGGTGGTTGAGGGAAATGCTTTTGGATGAAATCCTTCAACCATCCACTATGAGCCAAAAACTCAAGTTCGCCTTTCAAGTTCTAGCAATCTTTTGTACAGTGACCATAGTCACAATGATAATAATAGTACTTGTTCTTGTCTCTCCAAGTTGTGTAAGAAGGCATCGGTGAAGGTCTCTTCATTTTATGTTGAATTTGTGATAAAATGAAAAACTTAAGAAAATTTATCAAGGTATGTTTCGCTCATCTGGGGCAATAAACCATAGGTTTTAGCCTAGCTTCAAGGGCCTTCTATTTGTTCCCCTAATCCTCATTCCTTTCTTCCACTTGTTTAGGCTCCTCAACCCTTTTTCTCATCTGCTTTCTACTTTGATGACTAGAAATCTTTGGACAACTAACCTATTGTTAACCTCATTCCATGTTTTTAGGGATTCTCCAATAAGTCATTAGGAAAATGCCTAGGTTGCAAACCATGTAGAAGGCATTTAAACATATAATTTTAGCATATTAACAATGTCCAGACTTGCCTTATTAAATCTCTGCATATAATTCATTAGGGACTCTCATTCCTTATGGTGAATTTGCATCAACTTGGTAGCTGTGCATTTGATCTCTTTCTAGCTAGCAATTTTTTTAGAAAACTATGAGGCAAATTGAAAGTATGAGGTGGTAGAATGACTAGGCAATTTGTCATACCATCTTTGGGATGTAGATTTCAAAGTGATGGAAAAACCTTACACGCCATTGGGTGCACTCTGAATCTTTAAAATTGTTTGATATGACTACAAATGCCCATCTAGATCCCTTAATCCATCGTAGGTTTCCAAGTGAGGGATTTTGAAACCCTCTTGATAAGGTCCATAAGTTATGGTTAAACTAAGTAACGCATGATCCGAATCAAGTGCCTACAACCTCAGTCTCAAGTTTTCAAGTCATCAACAAACCTCTTTATGTCCCTAAGTTGCTTTTCCAGTTTGGCATTTTTCTTTATCAATTCCCCATTTGCTCAAGAAAAGCTTGGTTTGCATTTTGCCTCCCACATCCTCATGGGTGGGTGTGGATTGCTATATTGCTCAAAACTGGTGACTTGTGAGCTAGAACATTGCCTGTAAGTGCCTGATGATTTAACAAGGGTCTCAATTGGTCCCTAACAACAACAACTATGAAAGCACCTTCTCTAAGGCCATTTCAATCACTTTAGTTCAATCTTCTAGATTAAAATTAAGAAATTATGACCACTTAAATCTCTTAAAAATACTCAATTAAAATACTTTAAGCTCAAATGAAATCTTTTTTTGTGCACTTTCTCTTATAAGATTACTATATATATATAATTGACATTTTGTTTCTAAATTAATTATGTATGGTAATTTAAGGGCTTCCAAATATACCCTTTACTAACAGTTTACAAAATTTATGATGTCGTGTGTTTATCTTTTTACTTAGTTGTAATTTTCATTGTGAAGATGGAAAAGCCTTAAAAGAAAGATCAACATACTATGATCAAAATATTTCTCCTAGAAGAAATAACAATTAAATAATTTGTTATTTCTTGATAAAATTTTAGCATTGCTTATAGTTTTTTTCATTAGATTTATGCCTTTGCAAGGAAAAGATAGTTGAGTATCTATACATAAATAATAGCTCATCTACTGACAGCACCTATGACAAGTGAATTAGATGACTTTCTTGCCACTAGGTATTATGTATGTGTTTTACTATATTTTATATATAGAAAAAGTGTTTTATAATTTGTTCTCTTAAATTTTATTAGAGAATATATCTAAAATTTTATCTTCTAATTCATATTTTTAAAACCAACTATTAAATTAAAAGTTCTATTCATATAGATCATGCATGTATATTTTTATGTTGATTTAATAGGCCTAAACACCTCATTAACTATAAGAAATTTAACACTATTAAATATATGTTAGCAAATAGAATTGTTTTGTTCAAAGTGTTACAAGTGTTTGATTAATATGAAAGTTGATATAAATGATCTACATGAATAGAATTTTTAATCTAATGGTTAGTTTTTAAAAATATTAATTAAAAGATGAATTTTTAGATAGGTCCTAAAAAAATTTAAAATGACAACTTATTATACACTATCCTCTAGACCTGGCAAAATTGGACCTAATTAGAAAATCTGACCCGGCCCATCCGTTATGGGTAGGGTCATGGGTCCTATGTGTTAATCCAAAATTCGAAATAATCCAGACTGAAATTATCCGAACCCAAATGGGTTGGATCACGGATGGGTCGGGTCACCCAAAATGATCCGAACTTTTTTTTATTCATTTTTTATTAGATTACTTAAAAATTAATTTTAAATTTCTAATTTCCTAATCCTAAAGATAGAAATAAATAAATAATCAAACCCTAATCTCTCATCAATTTCACTTTTTCTCAACTTTTCCTCTTCTCCACTCTCGCTCTTCCCTTCTTCATCTCAAGCTCTCTGATCATTCTCTTTGGTGGCACTCGCCTAAAAAATTAGATTAGGTGGCACATAATGAGTTATGTTATATAATATCGTAAAAAATATCATTTAAAAAAAATAAAAAGCAAGAATGCCTACTAAAATCAAAATCCAGTGGTTAAGGTACAATCATAACCATTAAAAGTACAAAGACAAGAACATCAAAGTCCATTCTTAGTTGCTAATTTGTTCTTAATTAATAATTTATTTCTAATTAATAAAAATCAATTCCGATCCAATTTCTTCTTATATTTGGTTAGACATATTTTGGATTTGCCTTTTAAAATTTAATATTAAATAAGGCTATATTTTTTTGTATAATGCCCTTCTAAATATTGAATAGAGTTGTATTTTTTGTATAATACTTTTATAAATATTAAATAGGCACTAGATATTAAAATATATATATATTTGATTTGTCTTTTGAACTCTAATCCTTCATGTCTCTTCTTTTAACGAAGGTTAATACCTTTGTGAAATTATGAATTCTAAATATTGTATAAGTATTATATATTTGACATTTATTTTAATTCCACCTATATAATCACTAATCTTTTCCTTTTCTTTTCTTAAGATTGGAAAAAAAATTGAATTATGAAATGGAAATTAATGTTTAATAAGTTTTCTAACTAAATAGTTAATTAGTAATAAAGTTTTTTAACTAAATAGTTAATTAGTATTAGATTTTGTTAAAGAAAAATAGAGGAAAATATAAAAAAAAAGATATTTAATTTTTTAAAAGTTGAGTCCACCCGACTCAATCCGAAACCCGTGTGAGTGGGTCATGAGTCAACCTCCTTAACTTGACACCCAAGATAACTCAATCCAAACAACTCGAGATCCAAGATAACCCAATCCGACTTATTTGCCGGGTCTACTATCCTCTTTATATATAAATAATATTAGTTGTAACTTACATCTTATAATAATCATTCACATTATTTTGCAATGCAACAATGAAAACAAGAAGTAGAGGTAATGCTCATGCAAGGAAACAAGAGTTACCACAATTGAAGATGCCCATCTCTGGTGAGGCCAGAAATATTTCTTAAGGGGAAAAGAAGAAACTTTGACCAAGAAATGGTGTATAAATTGAAAAGTTGGTAAAAGAGAATTTTTTTAAAAATTAATATAAAAACTATTTGTTATTTGTCAACGATAGATTAATAGTGGTTGATGAAGTGATATAAATGTTATTAATTGAATGACAAAATAAATATATATAATAATAAATAAAAGAAATCTACTAAAAAAGAGGAAAAGTAAAGGATTATTAGTGAAAATTTTGTGAAAAGACAAAATTAAATAATTTTTCATCAAATAATCTATATTTTTTTATCTTTCTTATTATCTATATTTTACTCATCTTTCTCATTATCACTTAAAGAAATATTCAATACTAGAAAATAAGTAAAATAATAATAAAATTATTAAAGATAAAAATAATAAAATAAAATTTAGGGGACCAAACTTTTAAGTTTTCAAAAGGTTTGGGGGGTCTAGGCCCCTCACACCCTTACCTCCCCCTCTGGTTCCCATTAATTGCCGTTTCTCTCAAAGCTTCATTCTTTATTGGCAAAAACCCTACTTAAGCCCCCAAACTTATCCCAAAATAGCATTTAAGCCCTCAAACTAAAAACAAAGCAGCTAAGCCTTCCAACTCTACTAATGATGCAAGTAAGCTATTCTCACAAATGGGCCAAACGGTATTTCATGTTTAATATCACATTGAAAGCATGACACCCATGAATGAGAATAGACCTAGCAAAAATACACTCGACCCGTCAACCCAACCCTAACCCGACCCATAAAAACGGGTTAGGGTTTACATATCTCAACCTGCAACCCATAGATAACTCGTATTATCAACCCGTACGGGTTACGAGTTGGGTTAGGGTCAACCCACGAGTTGACAGGTTTGACCTGTTTATTTGATTTATTATTATTATTTTTAAATATTATACTTATTGTTCTTAATTAATTTTCCTATTGTTAACTTCTTCCATTAATTCATACTTCCTAATTTCTAGAGAAAAACGGAGAAATTAGGATAAGTTTGATCTAATTATCCAAGCATCATTTTTTTTTTTTTTTTTATTAACAATTACCCAAGTATCATGAATGAAATGATAATGCAACTAAAAATATTAAAGATGTGATGCTAAGACATAAACATAATAACTTAGTGAAAGGTGTTCTTGGAAGAGCAATTTCATCATTAAAAAAATGGCTTCAACTACTTGATAATATTTTAAGATGATTATAAAATTAAAACTTTATTTTCCAAGAAATTTAAATATTTTTCGTTTAATATTGTTATTGTTAATCAACTTATTATTATTTATAACTTTTTGATTTTTTTTAATTTAATTGTTTGTGGTTTAAACTATAAAGTACTTAGTTTTAATGAATTACAATATTTTAATTAGATTTAGATATATATAATTTTATTTGTATATAATAAAATTAATAAAAAAAATTATAAAAAATGAAAATAAGAACAATCCGTGGGTTAACCCATAACCCTTAAGCTCGGGTTATGATTAGACTTTTCCAACCCACAACCCGTTCATAACCCATCACCCAAGTTAACTCAATCCACTCGTTTGTCAGGTCTAAATGAGAAGGACTTACTTGCATCGTTAGTAGAGTTAGAGAGTTTATTTATATCATTTTTAGTTTAAGGGTTTAAATGCTATTTTGGAGTAAGTTTGGTGGTTTAAGAAGGGTTTTTGCCTTCTTTATTCCAATTATTTCATCATTGGCGAATAATGTATTATATTTAAAGTCTCAACTCAACATAGCTACTCTATTTAATCCTAGCGTCTTTTTGATGCCAATTCTAAATTATAAGAGCTTTAACAATCATCCAAAACGATATGAGAAATTTAGAAGATGATCATATCTCATATTTTTTATTTTTTATTTTATTTTGGTTGCACAATGAAAAATAATCATGTTCTATTTTTTATTTTATCTTACCTACATGTAATGCAATTTGAATTCAGATTCTCTTATTTCCAGTGAAATGGGATAACCATTAAACTATTTAGTTTTTTGACCATATTTTTAATTTTAATTAACTTTAATGTGTTTCACAAATTATAGTAGCAATTTAATATATTTTATAGCAATTTTTATTTTATTCTCTAGAATTTTCATTCCAGAATAATAGTTAATCGTTTATTTTTAAACGCTTCGTTTTAGAAGATATTGCCTTGTTTATCTCAAAGATTAGCTGTCATAGAGATGTCTCACAAGGCAACGTTTTTCGTCGAAGTGTTCTTCCCTTCCGTTTGTATAGAGTCCACGAAATCGCAACAATGTTATTATTATTATTTTGTTCAGATATTGTACGAAAGGAATAATTATGGCGTAAAATGAAAATTTACTTAAGATTGAGAATTGTTTTTTTTTTTTTTTACATTTAATAATGATAATTTATATAAAAGAAAATAAATCTCTTATTTATCATTTCTCTAAATCCTTTCTCCCCAAATTTAAAATTCAAATTAATACTTTAACTTGAAATTCTAAGTTTTTAATTATTGAATCACTTTTTAGGGGTAAGATTGAGAATTATTAAAAGAGTAGTGACCTAGAAGAAAAAAATTTGGAATTGAAATTTGAGAGCATTGATATTGCATAAATTATGTCATTAAATAAATTGATATATATGATATTATGAGTTTTAGTAAAATGAAGAAAAATTAATAATTAAATAATATAATATTTATATACTTTTTAATAATTTAAATGACATAATTCATGTTATGTTATTAATCTCAAATTTTAATTTTATAAAATTTTTCTCTTTTATCATTATTCTATTAAAATGCCACAATTAAAATAGGTGTAAGGTTGGTATGAATCGACCTAGTATTATATCCTTCGAGAGAGTCGTCATACAGGTAAACAATATCCAAGTTATTAGGATATTGTGAAATTTTGCAGTTTCAAAATAAGATAACCATCTAATTTAAAATTAATTAATAAAAGTTAGCTTGGAATAGGTTATCTTTATTTTTTAATTAATATTTTTTAAAATAATTTATTTATATAAATTATATATATTAATTTAATATTTACAATATTTTTATTAAATAAAATCTATTTATTTACTAATATATATTTAATGATATAAAATTTTATGTAATTAATAAATTGATTAAGATTACTAGATTAATTCAAAATTAACATATATGATCTACGTAACTAAAATTTTTAATTTAACAATTAATTTTTAAAATATCAATTCAAAGATGAATTTTTAGATAAGTTATTTAAAAAAATTTAAGAAAATGACGTATAAAACACTTTTTTTAATTAATAATTGGTGTAATATTGATCCATTATATATTTAAGTCACATGTATCATTCTTTCCATATGTAATTTTTCAAGAATAACTTTTTTTCTTCGGATAAATTAGGTAATTTGGCATACAAAATGGTAAAACACTCTTCTTTTCTTAATCTTCCCTCACCTATATTAAAATTCAAATTCAAGTTGTCCAACTTAAAACCTTAAGTTTTTAATAATTAAATACACCTCATTTGGGCTTTTTTTAAAAAATTTTATTCCAAGAATAGCTATGTGATTGTTTGGGTTGCTTAAGAATGAAAGTCACATTAATCAAATTAAAAGAACAGTTGACAAATTAGACGCCCCTCGTCAGACTATCACAATCCTTTCAGTTGATTTATTTTCGCATATAATTACGTGTTAAACTCAAACAGGGTATTGTGTAAAATTATTCTTAATAATAAATTTGTGTTTTCTATTAAAAAAAAAAAAGTTTTCCCAAAACAAGCAAATAAAAGGCAAATTATTCAAATAACCCTTCTATTCAACTTCCGGTTGAAGATGACCTCAACTTTTTTCCATTGACTAATGACCCCCTAAATTCACGTGCTTGACTTTGCCTTCGTTTCTTTTCATTCAATTTCATTTTGGGTTTTCGTTTTTTCTTGGGCTTTAGTTCAGTGGTGGACCTTGCGGAAAACGATTCAAGTTCTCAGTAGGTGAGTCAGACATCAGAGGAGGAGATAGCTATTACTTGCTTGTTAGTTTTGATTTTCAAGAAAATTGCTATTTCACTATGTCATGCTTTAACTATTATACGGGAATATTGCCCGAGATTCTTACATTCTTGTTGCTTTTAAATAACATGATCTTTGGTTTTCTAATGTTTCATATTGCTAGAAATCTTCTATTTTAGATAAAGGAATTTATTTGTTTAGCTGTCGTATTTTATTAGTAAAAGGGAAGGAAAATACCAAGCTACACTTACCTTGAATCAGGAAATTTTCGGCTTTTTCCATGGTGGTAATTAACATGAAGTCTAGAAGTTGGAGGTCGATGAAGATGGCTCTCCTATTCTCTATTTTTATTTTTTCTTTCAATTTTTATTATTCTATAATTTTACTATTTTAAATAATAATTTTAATTAACAAATGATGTAAGAAGTTATACCCTTATGTAAGGATATGTCCAAGGTCCTTAACCTCGGACGTACTGATGCAAGCCCTTAATAACCGAGGTGAAGTTAAACCCAACACTTCCCGATCAAATGGCTGCATGATAAATATAGTGGATATGCCCACACCGGATTTACCATATACAATTTCCCGGTCCCGTAATTATCGCCTGAAAGGACACGTCACACTCCGATTATCTTATTAAACAAGCCACGTGGACACCTTATTAAGGCCTATAAATACCACAGAGGGGCCACCTTAGAAAGGTAATTAAAACCGACCTAAAGCTCATATTTAATTATTCTAAAAAGGTAGATCCGATTATTGCTGACTTAAGCATCGGAGTGTCTACCCCGAGGACTCACCTCGAGGCTTTATAGGTTCATCCGAAGTGAAGACGCAGACTGAAGAAGGACTTGTGGTTTGGTGCAATTACATTGGCACCGTCTATGGGAATCTGAACAAAAGGCTCTCTTGTTGCTTTCTCATCATGGTCAACACTCGATCTGTCCGAGCTGGAAATTAGGCTTAACCTCTTGGACAAGGTCAAAGTCAACCCCCCAACAACCTTCCACTTCACCTCCCACCTCCGATCTCGAATCTATTCCCTTTTGTTAACCGAGCAGAAGGCGAAGATGAAAACCAACCTCACAACTCAGCTCACAACTCAGCTTCCACTGCTAATTAAGACGTAGTTACAGCTCAGCTTGCTGCCATGCAACAACAATTTGGTGTCTTCCAGTTAGTTTTGGGTCAGCTCCTAGCTCGGAATAATCCTGGCGATTCCCTCATCAATCTACTCAACCCTACCCAACAACCCTCTATTCAACAGCAAGATCCTCAACCAGTTCAACATGTTCCTGCTCTCAGTGAGTCTCAGGTTCAGTCTCGTGTAGCCCCAGTTCCACACCCTCTACCTGATGATGTCACATGACGACTGGATAGCTTAGAAAAACTGGTAGCCGAGCAGCAAGGTGCCCCACCTCCACATCATAACACTGATTCCATACCTCATCCTTTGAACACCAACATCACATTGGAACCTTATCCCGCTGGCTTCAAAATTCCTTAGCTCGAGACATATGATGGGATAAAGGATCCCAATGACCACCTTCATGCCTTCTACTCCTGTATGCAAATTCAGAACGCCTTTGACACGTTAATGTGTAAGGTTTTTCCCTCCACTCTTCGAGGAAATGCTCGAACCTGGTATTATAGTTTGCCTTCGAGATCAATCAGCTCTTATACAGAAATGGCATCTGCTTTTGCCACAAAGTTTTCCAGTAGAAGGTTGATCAGGAAAACCACTTCTAAACTGATGCGAGTCAAATAGAGGGAAGGAGAATCTTTAAAGAATTACATGAGCAGGTTCAATGATGCGGTTCTCGAAGTCAGTTCCTTCAACCAAACTATTGGAATTACAGTTGTGTTTCAAGGTCTCCAACATGAAAGATTCAGAGATAGCTTAATCAAGCATTTTGCTGCTACTTTTAACGAAGTTAATGACATATCATTAAAATTCATAACTGCTGAGGAATATGCTTTATCCCAGAGACTAGTTCTTCCCAGAAATCAAAAGTCAGATTGGAGAGATGAGGGTTAGAGTAGAAAACGGATGAAGACAGTACAGAACCGAGGTCCGATGATGACCTCCACACCGAAATTTGGAAAGCCGAACTCAATACCTCCCTAGCAAAATATTAGTAAAGCACCAGTTACATGGACCCCTATCAATCTGCTGAGGTCGCAGATATTCATGCAAATCAAGAATAAGATGGACTTAAGGCGACCAAGGCCAATGAGAAGTTCCGCTACTACACGTGATCATACTAGATATTGTGATTTTCATCAAGATCATGGTCATACAATGGAGTAATGTAATAGTCTGAGGTCCGAGCTAGAAAGTCTAGCTCAAAAGGGAATGCTGAATGAATACATCCAAAGATCCGAGCAATTGAAGTTTGTTAGAGAACAGGGGCCACAACAGTAGGGATATCGTAACATAGGAAATAGACAGGGAGTGGGACATCAACAAGCCCCACCATTTTGCTTTCGCCACCGGCTAGAATTATACACATGATTATCAAAGGATTGGAAGCAGGGGGTTTGAGCTCCAAATAGAGAAAATTGTATGTCAAGGAGGTGAAGCATCAAAACTGAGCCTAGAAACGAAAGTTTGACGACGCTGACTGGAAAAATCAACCAATCACTTTCACATCTACTGATTTCGATACAATTGTCACACCTCATAATGATCCCCTGGTCACTTCCGTTATGATTAACAACTGTGAAGTACAACATGTCCTTATTGACACAGGGAGTGCACCAGACATTATGTACTTTCACTATTTTGAGAGTCTTGGGCTGGATCCAGCTTTGTTACAGAGGTACGATGGTCCCATCTATGGATTCAATAACCAACCTGTTCAGGTAGAAGGAGTCCTTACTCTCAATGTTGCTTTCGGGAGTGGCCGAACTTATGTTAACCCTCCAGTTCGATTTCTAGTTGTGAAAATGGCATCTTCTTTCAATGCTGTTATTGGACGACCCATGTTAACCGAGATCCGAGTTGTGGTATCTCAATCTCACCTCTACATGAAGTTCCCAACTCCCATGGGGATAACAACATTACATGGTAACCAGGAGGTGGCTAGACATTGTTATATTACCTCGGTTACAAGGCCTCAGAAAGGCAAAGATTAGACACCAAAAACCATTCCCCAACCAGTTCATGATAATCAGCAGGTAATGGGGGTTGAGATAGTAGACAACCGACCAGAGGATGAATCTAGAGCTACCCCAATTGAGGATGTAGAGGAAGTGCAAATTGATGATAGAGATCACAGCAGGAAAACGCAAATTGAAACTCGGTTGAACCCAAAGGAAAGAGAAGAGTTAATAGCTTTCCTCCGAGCTAACAACGATGTCTTCGCTTGGACCTCAACAGAAATGCCAGGAATTCCAACCTCAGTTTCTCAGCACAAGCTTAGCACTAATCCATTGAAGAAACCAGTAGCCCAGAAGTGATGCCTCTTTGGGGGGGAAAGGCTTCAGGTTATAAAGGAAGAAGTTGAGAAACTCCTACAAGCTGATTTTGTCAGAAGAGTTAACTACTGTGAATGGGTGGCTAACCCGGTGTTGGTCAAAAAGGCAAATGGTAAATGACGAATGTGCATCAACTACACAAATCTCAACCAAGCTTGTCCCAAGGACTGCTATCCGATGCCAATCATTGACAAACTGGTTGAAGCGGCTTTTGGAAATGAGAGATTAAGTATTTTGGATGCATATTTTGGTTACCACCAGGTGCCGATGGCTCCAGAGGATGAAGAGAAAACCTCGTTCTATGCTGGTGACGAAATTTATTGCTATGTCATGATGCCATTTGGCTTAAAGAACACAGGTGCCACTTACTAGAAAATGGTGATTATTATCTTCCAAGCTTAGATCGGTAGGAATTTGGAAGTTTATGTCGATGACATCGTGGCGAAGAGCTTAAAGGCAGAGGATCACCTAGCTAACCTTGATGAAACATTCGATAACCTCAAAAAGAACAAAATGCGGTTGAATCCAGAAAAGTGCATCTTCGGCGTAGAATCTAAGAAATTTCTAGGATTCATGGTTTCTTGGAGGGGGATTGAGGTTAACCCGGAAAAAATCAAAGCAATAGCTGAGATGGAACCACCGAAGTCGATGAAGGATATATAGAGATTAATTGGAAGGGTGGTAGCTCTTCACAGAGTCATTTCGAAGTCAACAGATAAGTGCCCGCCATTCTTCAAGATCATGAGGTCAGTAGTCTAGAAGGATGAATCTAGCAAACAGAAGAAGTTTGAATGGAACCAAGAATGCCAAGCTACATTCGATGAGCTGAAGTCTTATCTTAGCTCATAACCTCTACTAATTAAGGCTATAGATGGAGAAATTCTCTATTTGTACCTCAAAATTTCAGATGAAGCAATTAGCTTAGTTCTGGTGAGAGAAGAAGCCAAAGAGCAAAAACCAATCTATTATATCAACAGCGTGTTGCACAGTGCAAAACTAAGGCATCCTATTGCTGAGAAAGCAGCATTAGCAGTTGTCACTTCGGCCAGAAAGCTGAGGCCATATTTCCAGTCACATCCGATCATAATCCTCACAGGCCAACCTTTTCGACAGATCCTTTAGAGGTCAAAGTGCTCCGAAAGGTTAATTAAGTGGGCAGTAGAACTGAGAGAATTCAAGATAACATTTCAACAAAGGTCTGCTATCCGAGCTCAAACACTAGCGGATTTCATTGTGGAATGCACCCCATGTCACTCAATCCCTAACCCCAAGGCAAGCGACTAGACCTTATATGTTGATGGAGCATCTAATAGTAAGGGTTCAAGAGCTGGTGCTTTCCTAATTGGCCCAGATGGATACCGAAGTGAACATGCTCTGAAATTTAACTTCGATGCAACAAACAACATGGCTGAATATGAAGCTCTGCTACTTGATTTGCGACTAGCATTGGAGTTGAAAGTCATGGTGATACAAGTATACAGTGACTCACAGCTTGTGGTTAATCAAGTAAACTCAATCTGCGAAGTTGTTGATCCTGTGATGATGAAGTATGTAGCCCTAGTGGCCGAGCTGAAGTACAAATTCTAGAAATTTTGTCTAAACAAAATTCCTCGAATTGAGAATGAACAGGTAGATTTACTTTCTAAGTTTGCTTCTAATAGCTTTTTAAGCTCCAAACCAGTTTTTGTGGAAGTTTTAGATGAACCAAGCTTCATGAAGCCACGAATGATGGAAATCAGCACAGACCTAGATACACCGAGCTGGACAGATCCAATTATCTCCTTTTTACAAGACTGGTCAGTGCCTGAAGATAAGCATGAGGCAATGAGGTTGAGGAAGAAAGCGCCTCGATATACACTCATTGATGGGGTTCTCTATAAGAGATCTTTCTCACTCCCTCTTCTACGATACTTGAGTCCTTACGAAACTTAGTACGCACTTCGGGAGGTGCATGAAGGTGTATGTGGAAGCCACATTGGTGCTAGAACCCTGGCTCACAAAGTCCTCAGGCAAGGATATTACTAGCCGAATATGTATAAAGATGCTACTCACTTTGTTCAGAGATGCCCGAAGTGCCAATTTTTCACACATTTGACTCACCAACCAACAGAAGAACTCACCAACTTGGTAGCACCGTGGCCATTTGCTCAGTGGGGACTTGATCTTTTAGGCCCATTCATGAAATGGGTTGGAGGTGTAACCCATATGATTGTTGGAGTTGATTATTTTACAAAATGGGTTGAAGCTCGACCGTTATCCAGTCTTACCTCCAAAAAGGTTGAAGACTTTGTTTTTGGCTCGATTATCTGCAGATATGGGATGCCGAACCAGATTGTGGCTAACAATGGTACTCAGTTTAACTGTTCCTCCTTCCGAGATTTCTACTCCAGTTACGAGATCAAACTACAGTTCACCTCGGTTTATCATCCAGAGTCCAATGGTATGGTAGAATCTGTTAATAAAGCTATCTTAGAAGGGATAAAGCCGAGGTTGGAGCAGTACAAGGCCAGGTGGGCAGGCGAGCTTAACAACGTCCTTTGGGCATATAGAACTACGAGCCGAACAGCCACATGTACTATTTCCAACCTGAGATACTTTCATTCTATTTTTATTTTCTCACCTACGGTTTTATCCTAGGTCAAATATGCATAATATGTAAAGCATATTCTAAAGATTATAATTTGATGAAATAGGTGAAACACCTTACCACCTAGCCTTTGGTACCAAAGCAATAATTCCTATTGAAATAGGAGTTCCAAGCCTCCGGGTCACCCATTTCGATGAAGGATGAAATGGACAACTGCTTAGGGAAAACCTTGATCTGCATGCCAAAGTCAAAGAAGAGACGCGATTTCGAACTCTAGTATACAAGTAGAAATTAGCCAACTTCTACAACAAACGAGTCTGCCCTCAAATATTCAAAGTAGGAAACCTTGTCCTCAGAAAGGCTGGCCTAATAGGGTTTGAAACTCATTTTGGCGAACTGGCCCCGAACTGGGAAGGCCCTTACATAGTGGCCGAAGTGCCACATCCTGGTGCCTATATCCTCCAAGACGCTAAAGGGAAGCGAATTCCTAGAGTCTGAAATGTCAATAACTTGAAGAAATTTTACCCTTAATAAATTTCTTTCAAGTGATCTTTGTCTTATTCTTCTTTATAATTATTACCTCTTCATTTCTGAGATTCATTTCATCTGTTGTCCTGTATATCTGAAGGCAATTTGTTTGGAATCTATTCCTTAGACTGCACTTTTATTAATGAATTTCACTTAACATCTGAAGTGATTTCTTCATCTCGGCTTATATCTGAAGTTATTTACTTCTTCTTAGTTCATACCCGAAGTGATTTACTTTATCTAAATCTTTATGTTAATACAAAATAATTAAAAGCACAAAATAAATAACCAAACTAATTTAATTTTTTTTAAATTAATCAAAAATGTATACACTAATCATTGTTCAAATCCTAAATACATAAATAAAAAAAAATCCCTAAACTATTCCATTGAAGGAGGTGGTTGGGGTGGCTCTTGCTCTGCTGGAAGAGGTGGCTGCTCTTCTTCAAAGGGAACTAGATGCACCTCCACGGGAGGAGATGGCTGACTTTCCTCAACTTCAGCCCTTTTTGCTTCTCCTTCCTCTTCCTCCACTGCTACGAACTCGAAGTCGAAGTTAGGAGGAAAAACGGCACGTCCTTCTTCATCATGATCCCACCTTAGCTTCACCTAAGGTCGGAAATCTGCTGACATGCTTTCGTCGTTCTCCTACACCTCTTCCTCTTGTTCGCCGAAGGTGATCTTGGTAATATCCACTTCGGGATACTCAGTTTTAACCTTCTTTCTGCAATCAGTGAAGGCGAGGATTGCAGTCGGCAGCCAATAAAGATTGACGATGTTGTCAAACGAGATGGAGTTGATAAAGTTACCGATATGCTCCTCCATCCCGTTGTGGACCAGTAGTTGGACATTCTTTTTGAGTTCCACCTCGGATTCTCTCATCTTTCTTATTTCCTCCTGTTGTGCTTCATTCTCTTCTTCGCACATTCTCCTTTTCTTCTCTTCGAATGAGAGAATCGTCTTCAGTGTATCTCTCTCCTCTTGTAAGCTTGTCACTGCTGGTACCACGATATCTAGTTCCCTCTTCATTTCCCCGTTCTTCTTCAATAGCTCATCCCTTTCCTTTTGCAGGCTGTTGAGCTCCTTCACCAGCTCCATGAATTCTTGGGCTAGCGCGTTAACCCAAGTTGCAGTCTGCCACATCAGCACAAATCAATAAAAAAAAAAAAAACAACAAACAAAGTATGCAACAGTTATAATCACTAAACTTACCTCCAGAGCATGCCTCACAACTGAGGTCCCTCCATGTACCAAGGCTTCCTCCCTCGCTTTACAGCGATCCACCTCAGGCACATAGGCATTGATGAAATTCTTTGTCGTGGAGAAGTTCTTGTTCCCAAAAATGCTATTCTGGAGCAAAGGCGTGGGAACAAATGCTTTACCCTTTCTAGAGGCAGGGACCTCGGTCTCTCTGAGGTCCAAATCAAGCTTAACAGGCGTAGGTCGAGGTACGAATTCCACTACCTCATCCCCCCTGACCCCATCCTCCACTCTCCTCTTTTTCTTCTGAGCTTGATCCACTTCATCCCTCTTCCTTTTGGACCTCAGCTCCACCTCTTTTGCAGCTCAGGCTTCTGTACTAGACATCTACCCTTTCTCCGCGTTACCATCTCCTTTCCCACTTACAGCCTTCTCCAAAGTCTTGGACTTCTTCCTTGGCTTCTTGGGAATAGCCACCTCACCAGCAGCACTAAGAAATTTGTCCATTTCAACTACACAACAACAATTCCGTTAAAATCCACAAATCATAACTAAACTCTTACACACATCACACAAGATACCAACACACCTTCACTCATTGAGCTCGGCCCATAAAGCTCAGCTGCTTCTATAACATCAGAGCTGGTGAGAAACATAATGTCTATTATGTCACCCTCCTTTCTCACCAGCTTCTCTACTTCTTCCTCCTCATTACTATTTAAACTATACTTATTCTGGTTGGCCTTTTTAGCCTTCTAGGAAGACAAAAACTCTACTTCCCCATCTCCCCTCTTCCACTTGGTGTCATCAACAAAGAAAATTTTTTCCTTCCACCCCTTAACGGAGGAAGGTCCTGCACTAAACAGATTTCTCTTCTCTTTGTTGGACGACCGAGGTGTAAAGTAGTACCACCCTTTCTCCTTCCGACTCCTAGCCTTCAGTACAAAGAAGTGCTTAAACATATTTACTGTGGGCACCCTAAGCCCCCTAGCCCGGCAATATACTATAAACCCAATTATCACTCTCATTGCATTGGGAGATAATTGGGTCAAACCTACACTATACTCCAACAACAGCCACACCAACAAATCAGGCAAAAGAAACCTAAGCCCTGTTGCCAAATAATGGGCATACATTGGCATCCAGTGATCCTGGGGTGAAGAGCATGCCCTTTCTTTCACTCTAGCAGGCCTAATTAACACTCTAAAAGAGATCTCGTAGGTCTCTATGAGATAACTTAGGCTATCCCTACTCTTGAACTCAGACTCATACCCCTTTACCTCAGACACAATGTCTGCCCCACTATCGTAAAACTTATCACTCCCGTCTCCCACTTCCAATATATTGACAGACACTTCTTTTGCCCCAACCTCAACCACTTTATTTCTACCTACCCCTCCCTCTATACGCTCAAACCCAGATGACTCACCCTTAACACTTACATCACTATACTCCAGCATCCTTACTTCCTCGCTCCCCCCAATGCTCAATGTTTCCTTAGAAGACATCTCCTTAGTCTCGTAACTTTCACTACACGGAGTAGGGGGAGGGATGTAGTCAGGATCTTCAAAAAACTCTAACTCACGCTCAATATCACTCTCACTCCTAACCCTAACCTCTTTAAGATGGCTTAAATCTAAATCAGAAAGGGTGAGAGGAGAATAAAATTCACCACTAGAACTTGAATCACAAAAGTTCATAAGTTACTTGATTTCGATAGTGCAGAACGACTTTTGAATTCGAAAATGTGTCACACTAGCCACTCACACAAACACTGTAGCAATTTTGGCAACACTTTGGTAGCAACTACGGAGAAAGTAAAACTCTTTTTACAAAAGTATAGCTATATATACCAAAGAAAATATACACCTCAACGACTCTGATTAATTTCATCTGACAGTCACGGTTACACCGTTTCAAATTCAACGATTAATCCCTAATGGAAATCTCTCGAATTCAACGGTTTGTTTTCCATCTCGTCTGCTTAACTGTAGCAGTTACTTTTTTACAACTCGTATTTATTATGCACGTCTTTCGACGGACAGTTGTCATGCCACGCATTAACTCTACGTCAGATTTTTTTAACAGGCCTCACTAAGCCCAGTTCAGTACTTTTGTTTCCTTTCATAATAAAATTTTTTAACTTTACAAGTGCTTCACCTCGGCTTCGGCCACAATGACTACGGTCATTACTTGTTACCTTGGCTCCGGCCACAATGACTACTACAATCATCACTTGTTACCTTGCCTCCGGCCACAATGACTACAATCACACCTGTTACTTTGGCTCCGACCATAGTGACTCTGCATCACATATCTTACCTCGGCTCAGGCCATTGTGACCCCATGCCACATATTCTGTTTTAGCTCCAGCTATAGTGACCCCGTGTCACACATGTTAGTTTGGCTCTGGCCATGGTAACCCTGTACCACATTTTTTACTCTAGTTACAGACATACATATATTTGAGTTACCAATTTTCATTTTTAACTATGACTCTAGTAACTCAACTATAATATTTTGTCATTCCTCTTTTCACCTGATTCTACACTACTGCTATCACCTTACACAATATCATTCACAAGTGAATGACTTCGAGGGAAGAATAGTGTAAGGATATGTCCAAGGTCCCTAACCTCAGACGTACTGATGCAAGCCCTTAATAACCGAGGTGAAGTTAAATCCAACACTTCCTAGTCAAATGGCTGCATGATAAATACAGTGGACATACCCACACCGGATTTACCATATACGATTTCCCAATCCCAAAATTATCGCCTGAAAGGACACGTCACACTCTAATTATCTTGTTAAGCAAGCCACATGGACACCTTACTAAGGCCTATAAATACCTAAGCCTATAAATACCTAAGCCTATAAATACCCCTTAGGGGCCACCTCAGAAAGGTAATTGAAACCGACCTAAAGCTCCTCTTTAATTATTCTAAAAAAGTAGATCCAATTATTGCTGACTTAAGCATCGTAGTGTCTACCCCGAGGCCCACCTCGGGGCTTTGCAGGTTCATCCGAAGTGAAGACGCGAACTGAAGAATGACTTGTGGTTCGATGCAATTACACCTTAAATAGTAAATTTTTAGATATATAACTTTTTCAAAACTTACTTAAAAGTCACTTTAAAAATTAATATTTAAATTTTCTTTCAACAAATTCTTAAATTTATGAGAGAAGAAATTGTTTTTAAGTAAGTTACTTTTTAAACTTTACCAAACACCCTTCTAATTTATCTAATTTGAGAAGTTTAGAGGATTATTCACTAATAAAAAAAGTATGGGGGTGATCTTCAATCAGAAGTTGAGTAGAGGGATTAATTTAAATAATTTAGCTAAATAAAATGAAAGAACTCACCCCTTAAGATAGGTAAGGAGATACCGTATGACTTATAGGAAACAATATTATAAATAAAAGAGTTTTATTTCTAGAAATTTAAAAGAAAAAAGGGGGGGGTGTTTTCTTTGAAGAAAACCATAATTCTCATTTTATGCCCACAAAATTTAGAGTGTTATTGATTTTGCCCCAACTCTTTATTTCTTATCATTCTTAACCCAAACCTTTTTTCCAGTAAGTTAATATATATAAATTTACACATAACTCTTATACATATCATTTACATAAAATCCTAATTGTTCATCTCTCTACTATAATTGATTGAGATTTATTTATCTTTTATTTTATTTCTTTTAACGTTAATTATTTTTTTATCCAAAAAGTTATAATAAATCTTAATAATTAGTAGTGATAAATGAATAACTATGATTTTTGTGTAAGTCTTTTGTATAAAAGGATTCTAACTATCTATATATATAGTTAGGATTCATTTACATATAAATTTTACACTCATTACTTACACAAAATTTTAACAATTCATCTTTTTACTATAAATAGTTGAGATTTATTATGATTTTTTAGATAAAAAGACAATTATCATTTAAAAAATATGATAAAAAAGTGAATAAATATCAATCATTTATGATAGAGAGACGAATGACCAAGATTTTTGTATATAAATGATGTGTCAAAATGAATCCTAACTCATATATATATTATATAAAAAAATGTTTATAAGCTGCATTGGTAAAAAATATCTCAAAATTATGTTGTTTTAATAAATTTTCATTAAAAAAAACCAAAACATCTTAATTTTTAAACTAAAAATAAGACTATTTTAGTCTTTTTTATAGTACTTTATTAAAATGACTAGCTTTAAGAGTTTTCATTTTTTTTTTATGTCCAATTGATAAACACTAATTTCATATATATAACAAAAGTGAAAAACCAACGAAGGGTTGGATCAAGTGGCAAGCAGCTTGTTCCAGCTTAAGCAAGATCTCGAGTTCGAAACCTTGTGTACGCAGCAGCCTTCGTTGGGAGACCCACCCACCATTCTGGTGTGCCACAGCTGATCGAGTTCGGAGTAGTCGGGGCGAAGCCCCGGATACCGGGCGGGAAACCAAAAAAACAAAAGTGAAAATTGAGGCATCTTGGCATTTAATAATGCCAGTACTCCTTGTCAAATTATTTAAATAATTTTAATGAATCTTTCTTGTGTGTTAATTTATTAAAAGTATTTAAATAATTTCATAAGAAATCTTGACATTTTAATTACCAAAACGTCTTGATTTTTTGTAATCCTCTTATATACATATATATACATATATATTGTTTCCTTAAAAATCCTTTCCACTTGGCTACTGCAGGGCAAAACAATGTAGGTGTGCCACTTGCTTTGCTCAGAGTAAGAAAGATAGATTTCCTTGACAACCTTCTTCTTCCAAGTGGTCAACTTTTGTGTGGGGTGGTTGGAAGAATGTCAATTATATGTGCCGTAGATTAGATTAGACGATGTTGCAAGAAGGAGGGCTGCTATCCTGCAAAATGGGTTACAAACTTGCCTTAAATAGATGCAAGGACTTCCTACATTTAGGGCCACACTGGAGTTTGTTAATTAAATAGAGCAAGAAAGAAAAAGAAGGTTGGCAAAAAACAAGACTGGATTGTAGAATTGGAAGGCAAATTTAGGTTAAAATGAGCTACATATTTTGGTACAACAAGCAAATCTAAGTAAGCAACTACTAATACATTTTAACTAAATAATTTGCAAAAACATAAATTGATCATTTTGAAGATAAAATGAAGCTTTACAACATAAAGTAATGAGATTGCATTAACAATAATGAAATCTATTTACAAAACTAGAACTTGATTACATTGATAAAATTTTGAAGAACTTGCAAAACTATTGATGTAGATGACAACTTATGAAGGCAAAGACAAAGCCCACATAAAACAATTAAAACCTAAAACTCGAGAGCTTGAGAGTTGATCTTCTAATCTAGAACCTAATTGAGAGCTTGAGTGCTTGACTAAGGCATTTTGTTGTGTTGTTTTGTGTTGAGAGATGCAGGCCTTGATTGAATGTGTTGCTTCATAATTATAGTTGATGAATCTGCAAAAGATGGCTTATAACCACCCACAACTCAACAGATTAACCTTCCATGTCTCCTATTTGCTAAATTTAGCTAGTAACTTCCCTTAAAATTCAACCATGACCTTAACTAAAATCAAATAATTACAAATTATTAAGACATAGTTACCAAGAACCACAAATTTGACATACCATGTGACAATTATTAGCAAGGTCTATCATTCTCCAAATTACAACAAAATTAAATCTTACCTGACTTAATTCCAATCTCTAATTCAATCATAAGACACATGATATCATCTAATGATTTTATAATTTATGTTGTAAACATATATATATATATGTGAAATAAACCTATATATATTCATAGCAAGAGGATACTAAGACCTATATCTTCATATTATATATTTATATTTAATAGCTACCTAATATCTTTAAAAAAAAGATATTATTTCTATTGGCCGAACCACAATAGATTAAGGGTAGAACTTTGTTTTTATCCTCGACCCTGGACAATTGAATCCTTTTACTTTTCGTCAAGGGAATTCTAGTTGTCCCGAAAAACAAGTTGGGGTTAAAATCGTAAGAAAAATAAAACGTTGGATATCGAAAGGAAAATTAACCCGACAAAGGAGCATAAATAAATAATACCATGCCTCCAATCAAGTCATTTCACTCTCAACGGCAAAACCCCAAATCCACCGGGTAAATATATTGACAAGATAGATTTATTTTTAAAAAAAATATGGGGGATAAGTTATTGATTTAAATTATAAATTAAAATAAATTATTTATTTTGTAATTAAAAATATCAAAATTTTGTTTATTAAGTCAATATTTTTAATAAAAAATATTAAAAATTAAATAATTTATCTTAATTTATAATTTTAAAAAATAATTTATTCTTATATTTAGAAAAAAATAAATATTTTCCAACTAATATTTGCGAGGTGGATTTGAGATTTTGCCACTTTCAACGCGTACATTTGAAGGACTGAAATAACTGACGAAGCGTTTCAGTTTCGTTGTCCACGTGTCCAATTCTGATTGTTCCTGGAGTTCCAATTCCAGCCACACCACGCACACCTTACTGTTTCGTGTAACTCATCTTCATCCCTATCTCTCTCCTTCATAACTCAAAACACACAAACCCTATCATGTTCTCTTCCATTACTTTGCAGACATTTTGTCGTGCCTTGAAAGCATAAGAAATTCCATTTTTACCAAGTTGCAAGAAAAGCGAAACTTAAAAAGATGAAAACTTGGAATCATTGAAAGTGACCCGTTTGTTTTTTGTGTATATAGGGCTGTAACAGGATTCTTTAGACAAGTCAATCCCGGCAATGGCTAAGCCTTGTCTGATCTATTACAGCCTTTTCTTTTCTTGCATACTCTATGGCTTCCTGTTCTTGTGCCAAGCAGCTCCAGAGAGTGCCTTGGTTACTCAGATTCCTGGGTTTAATGGGTCCTTTCCTTCAAAACACTATGCTGGGTCTGTCTTTGTTGACTGTGTTATTCTTTTGTTGGGATTAAGTATAATTCATGAATTTGTTGGAATTAATATTGTTTACTGAGTGTCTGACATGGAGTTATTGGTTCGGATTTTTTTTTTTTTTATAGGTATGTGAGTATTGATGAAGTTCATCGGAAGAATCTCTATTACTATTTTGTGGTTTCGGAAGGGAACCCAGCCAAGGATCCTGTGGTTCTGTGGCTCAATGGCGGGCCTGGATGCTCCAGCTTTGACGGTTTTGTGTATGAGCATGGTATGAAATGTCTTTTTATTTAATCAACAAGTTTGATTCAATTGTGTTTTTTAAAATTGAAAATATTCCTTTTGATCGCTCCATTTTGGTTTTCCTGTGTACTGATGTGGTTTTGGTTTCTATCCTTTTCTCTTGTGAGATGGCCATTAGTTCTTTTTTAGATGCATTTTTCTAATAATTTTTTTGTGAAAGTTATAAAAATCGCAGTCATGGTTCATTGCAGGAGCTTTTAATTTCGAAGCGGCACAGACAAAAGGAGGTTTGCCCAAATTGCATCTCAATCCATACAGCTGGTCCAAGGTTAGAATTGTTGTCTGATTCTATTTGATGAGTTGGAAATATAAGAAAAATGCTGCTTATGATATTTTTCTTGATTTTCAGGTTTCCAACATTTTATATCTAGATTCTCCAGTTGGGGTTGGATTTTCTTATTCAAAGAACAAAAGCGATTACAGTATAGGTGACATAAAGACTGCCTCGGATTCACATGCATTTCTCCTCAAGGTAAACTGAAGAAAAGTATTATAACAAGTTTTACTAGCTGCTTGACTTTTGTTTTTATTTTCCTGCATATGCCCATGTCTTGATAATTTTCTTTGCAGAACAGTGGTTTCAGCTATACCCGGAGTTCCTCTCAAACCCATTTTATATTGCTGGAGAGTCATATGCTGGAGTATATGTGCCTACTCTTGCTTATGAAGTAGTGAAAGGTACTCATTTTTTATTTTTTTTTATTGCTGGAGAGTCAGATACTGGATAGACCTAAATTGGAGCTTTTGATCTTTCACAGGAATTGATGTGGGTGATAAGCCTATTCTCAATTTTAAGGCATGTATATTCTAATATGTGAATAGGGTCTATGGATTAATTTTAAATTTGTGCGTTATGGCTGCAATCTGATATGAGGTCCTCTTATTTAGGGATATTTAGTTGGAAATGGGGTTACAGATGAGGAGTTTGACGGCAATGCTCTCGTTCCATTTGCACATGGGATGGGACTGATCTCGGACAACCTATATGAGGTAGGAGAAATCCCTTTTCAAGATACTTTTTTATGATACTTCATATCTCCATGCTAGTTTCCATTTCCTTGCCTCATGCTTATTGAAAATTTGGTTCAAGGTGGAGTCATTTGGAGTTACTTGGTTAGTAATTTTAGTGCTTTCTTGCTGAAAAAAAAAAAAAAAAAGAAAGAAAGTAATTTTAGTACTTTCTATGATGAAAAATATGCTTGCATCTGATCCTCCTGTAAGTTAAATGCTTTCAATGTAGGATTCTGGGCTTTTACCTTCTCTCCTTTTCATTTTCCCATAAAAGAATCTTTCCTTATTTCTTCTTGGAGGCTAGCACAATCAAAATTGTTGTTGGATTTGAGCACAAAACCTGGTCATGGGTCTTTATTCTTGAAATTTTATTTTCTGATACTGCAGGAAGTTACTGCTGCCTGCAAGGGTAATTATTATAATCCACTTAGTGCACCTTGTGAGAGGCAACTTGCAAAAGTTGATAAGGTGGTATGACTTGCTTAACTGTTAGTTGCAATTATTTAAGGGTTATTTCGGGAATCTCTTTTTATCTCATTCAGTTGCTCTTGAAATTTTAATTAATTGCAGGATGTACAAGATTTAAATATTTATGACATTTTGGAACCGTGCTATCATGAAAAAGATCCAAAAAAAGTTCTAGATATTAACATTAGGTTACCATCAACATTCCGGAAGTTAGGTGAAACTGATAGGCCTCTTGCTGTGAGAAAAAGGATGTTTGGCCGAGCCTGGCCTCTTAGAGCTCCTGTAAGAGATGGAATTGTCCCGACATGGCCCCAGCTTCTCAATATTGAGAGTGTTCCATGCACTGTAAGTCCCGACATGGACTCTCGCTGCATTTGCCTCTTTCCCCTGAATCTGTATTTGTTTTTCTTTATGTTGGTTGACAATGCATTTGACATTAGTTAAGAGGATTACCATAAGACTAATCTACCGTGAGATGTAATTCTGTTTATACATTTGACTTGTTAGAATAACCAAACTTGCCTGTTTGAAAATTCTTATTTGTATCATACTATGAATGATTATCATAATACTAATTACTTTTTCTATGTTTTATTTCACTAAGACCAATTTTGATCCTATTCATTGCTTCAGAATTGCATTTGGTATACCGTGTCAGATAATCCTGACATTAGTTGGAAGATACCACAAGTTACTTTAAGCTTTGAAAGGATAGCTCAAAACTTTTAAGTCCAATCTTAAGGGCTTTTTCTTGAAAATATGGATTAGCATGTCTTTTTAAGCAAAGAACAACTATGATAATGTTGTGCATGAATAATTGTTCGATCATATGGCCTGTAACTTTTCCCATCACTGTACTGCTTTTCAGTTCATTGCTATTTAGACCCAACAGAGTAAAAAAAAAAAAAAGAACCAAATGTGAACAAAACTTCCGTCTCTGCCTTTTTAGTTGTGTTGATATTTGGCCGATAGTTGGTAATACTTGTGACTTAAATGCTCAAAACTTTCTATGAACTCTGTAGGATGATGAAGTTGCAACTTCATGGCTTAATGATGCATCGGTCAGGAAGGCAATTCATGCTGAAGAGGTAAGTGTCAACAAGATTTCATCTTGCAAAGTCTCAAATGCAGTAATTTTATGATGCTTTAGGATCAAATAGGCAAGTGTCGTCGGCAGTTGGGAGCTGTGTACAGACAAAATTATATATGATCATGATGCTGGCAGCATGATCAAATACCACAAGAATCTTACTTCCAGAGGATTCCGGGCCCTCATATTCAGGTAACCTTCTAATTAATATGATGTCTTGCAAATTCCTCTGAAAGCTTTTTTATTTTCCTTTTTTAACTATTTCCTGTGGTATCTTCTTTATTATTAACCTGCAAAAATGAAAAAAATCTATAGTGGGGATAGTTGTATGAATGTTGGCTCTATAATTGTTCTAAGGTCTAACTGTTATTTTCTTTCTGTTGGTTTTGCTTTCTAGGAAATAATTTATGATTGTATATGATGGCTTTTGCACTTAGTACTCAGAACATGCTACATATATAAAAACATTTCCATATAGCTTCTCTAAGTTCATTCTATCTTAGAGCGGACTAGATTTCTGATTCTTTTTGGGAATGAATGTTATACTAACATGCTGCCTATTCTGAAACATTTCTAAAATTTTGACATCAAGGAAAATGTGGAAATTAGGTGGCAGGCATTGTTGCCTCCTTCTGCACTATGAACACTAATAAGAGAAACCAGGTACCCTATTTTGAATATTGACTATTGCTTGGGTTGCCAGAACATTGGTGGACATGTTAACACACAATCCATATCAGGTCAGTGTTGTCAAAAGCAGTCACTTCACTGCTTAAAGCAATGAAGCAAAGTGATCAAAGGCACTATCGCTTGAAAATATCTGAAGCGCTTTACTTGAAAGAAGCAGTCCCAAAGCGACTGAAGCGAAGTGAAGTGATAAAAGCGCTTTAATGTTGAAGCAATCGCTTCTTTAAAAGGACACAAAATGACAAAAAAACCACTAAGAATAAAGAAAAATATAGAAGGATTCATGGCTTCTATTGGAATTTACACTCCAATTAGGGCAAAAACAGGAAGCTTTGTGCCTACTGACTACCTCTTCCCCTAATTTTCTCTGTGACTCCATTGTCTTTTGACTTCATCATCTTCCTAAGCCCTGACTTCATCAGTTCATCTGCCATTAATAGGAAAGTCCTTTCTTGTTTCCCCTCTTTTTTTTTTTTTTTTTTTTAATTTGCATATCCTCTTCCCTAACTTTATGACATACGCTCTTGCACTGTGATTTTATTATTAATCTTTTACTTTAATCATGTTCTCTCCTAACTGGTGTACATCTGACTTTTCTGACAGTGGGGATCATGATATGTGTGTTCCATACACTGGGAGTCAAGCATGGACTAGATCAATTGGGTATAAAATAGTTGATGAATGGAGACCGTGGTTTTCCAATGAACAAGTTGCAGGGTACTTGATTAATTTCTTTATCATTCGTCCGTTATTATATATGGAACATGTCATTAATCTGAAGATTACTACTTAGACGTCATACTTTTAGCAGTACATTTCCTAACAAAATCAATGATTTTCGTTTTCTATATTGCAGTATTGCTGTAATGTTCTTTAACTTGGAGAAAATTTATAAGATCCTTCTTGAAATTGAATTTCTTTTTGTTATGTGTTGCAGATTTTTACAGGGGTACGAGAACAATCTCACCTTTTTAACCATCAAGGTATTTTCATGCAATCTTTTTCGTACATTACAAACATAGCATAATATGATTCAACACACCTGTAGGACATGAAGTAATGTTCTTTGATATTCAATGTTTGAAAGTATTGATTCTTTTCCGATTTTTGTTTCCTTTGGTGCAGGGAGCTGGGCATACTGTTCCTGAGTATAAGCCTCAAGAGGCGCTGGATTTTTATAGCCGGTTCCTGGCTGGAAACCCTATATGACAGAAATACGTTCTTGCTTGAGTTAAAGTAGGTTCATTCTTACAAGTTCTGATATTCCGGTAGTTGGAAATAAATGTCACTTATACATAGAGGGAGGATATATAAATTTAATGGGAGTACTAGTTCCCATGTTACAAAGATAAAAGAAAAAGTGACATGCACTGTGTATGTTTCTTGTCTCTTCCCATAGTACAAGATAACCTTCGTTTCTCCTCTTAGCTATGCATATCCGGAATTTTATCTACCAAAAAATCAGTAGAATTTGCTCGTTCCAATCATAATTAATGCCAGTTACACTGTTTTTCTTTCTAGTATTTATGCATGGTTGTTTGGTTTTAATTGTTATACTTGCATGTAACTTAACAGTTTAAGATTTGCTAGTAAATAAATATAAATTAAGGATTATGAAAAATTTTAGCACATGACATGATTTTTTTTATTAGTTTTTCTCTTAATAT